>CM056049.1:265163624-265426350 GCA_029574335.1 Rana kukunoris
AATCCCTCCCTCTCAGAAAGAGAAAGAAAGAAAGAGAGAAAGAAAGAAAGAAAGGAGATGGATGAAAGAAAGAGATGGATGAAAGAGGGGATGGGGGGGAGAGAGAGAGAGAGGTGAGTGAAATTGACCCCCTAAACTGGCCTGCAGTCCTTCCTGTACCCCCTGTCCCAGCCCCTGTCTGTGGGTAGGTGTGTGTGTTGCACCTACCTCCAGACCATCCTTGTCTTTTGTCAGCCTATGTTTCTTCTTGTTCTTGATGACAGGCACAGCTGGAGCAGACGTTGGGGGAAGGTGTACAGGCTCTGGGACTGGGAGGATGTCACTGCTGGTCAGGTCTTCTCTCTCACTCCCTCTCGCGCTGTCAGTCAGCCTCCTGCTGCTCACGGGGCCCCCACTCTCTGTTGTTTTCAGATGCTGCTGCTGCTGCTGCTCTCCCCCTCAGATGCTGTGAACCTGTCTGTGCCTCTCTGGTATGTCAAGGGGCAGCCTCGGAGCTAAGCTGTGTTGGACCCCTGGAGACAGAGGCAGAGCAGTAGCGCGGAGGTCGGAGGAGGAAGTGAAATCCTCCGCGCTTTCAGCTTTGAACACGGAGGGGGGGGGGGGCACTGCAGCCGTGATGTCACTGGTTGCTACACGCCAAGCGGCTCTAGCAACCAGTGGACAGAAGGTGGAGGTGGTTCTGCATGCAGGAGCCAGCGCTACCGCGGCTCAGACTCCTCCACTGAATTAATCATGGCATGACTGTATTGTCCAATGAAGGCACCCGGGAACTAGGGCCCCCCCACAGCGGCAGATTGGCAGGGCCCAGTCGCAACTGCGACTGCAGCGACACTGAAAGTTCCGCCACTGACTGGAGCAGAGCATAAACTAAGGAACTGGGAGTATAAAAGTGGGCTCCTTCTCTATTTTTTTTCTCTTTTTTTCCTCCCCCCTTTTTTTTTTGGGGGGGGGGGGGGGGTTGTTACTCGAATTTCTATTTTTTTTTTGAAGATTGGACCAATAAGGAACGGACTACCTGGGGGGGGGGGGTGAAATGGAGTAAGGCACCAGCCTGTCCTCCCGAAACCAGGTCCAGACTTAGGTCGGGGTCTGGGAAAGGGGAGGACACACTGGTCTCTCCATGGGAGGGCCAACTCGGCAGGTCGCCAGGCTGAGTGCGGACCGAGAGAGCTCTAATATTGATGTACAATATGTTTGGGTTGGGGAGGGAGGGGGAAGGGGGTGGGCGAAGTCTCAATGTGTTCTATATAGAAGGTTATGAAAGTAGATTGAGTGGAGTCGGTCCCGAGGGTACAGTCTATCAGTCCAATGGGTTTCATAAAATGATGTATGGATATTTTCAAAACAGGAAGCAGGAATTGAAAGAGGAGTGGGGAAATGGAAAAGGATGGCTAGACTAAATATAATAACCTATAATGTAAGGGGCCTGAATAGCCCCAATAAGCGTTACCAGGTTCTGCAGGAGATGAAGAATATGTCAGCTAATATAGTCTTTTTTCAGTAAACCCACTTTAAGGAGACAACAAGATCCAGACTGTACTCAAAGGACTACCCTGTGTGGTTCTATAGTTACTCTCCCAACAATAGATCTAAAGGCACTGCGATAGGCTTTGACAAAAACACAAGGTTTACTATGGATGCCATGGAAACAGACCCAGATGGAAGATATGTCTTTATTAGGGGTTCTTTACTTAATGAGAAATATACCTTTGTGAATGTGTACTGTCCCAACTCCCCCCCAGTTAGGTATCTCAGGAAGATTCTGTACAAAGTAGAGGGTTTTAGAGTGGGCAGGCTGATTCTGGCGGGAGACCTCAATTTCGTATTTGACCCAGTATTAGATACTCAACCGGTGTCATTAAGGTCAGAGGAAAAGCACTTACGTGCAGTAAAACATAAACTATACCAAATGCACTTGGTGGAGGCATGGAGAATATTTCATCCTAGAGACAGAGATTTCTCATTTTGTTCCTCGGTGCATGGGTCTTATTCCAGAATAGACCACGTCCTTCTAGACCACCAGCTGTTGGAGGGCCTGAGAAAGATCGAAATTAAATCAATTACACTTTCAGACCATGCCCCGGTGGAGATGTCACTTGATATGGGGGGGGGGAGTCCCCTGGGTCAGAGAGTCTGGAGAATGGAGGAATCTCTCCTAAGAGATACTAGGATAGCCGAGGAGCTGGAGAAGGACATAGGTTTATTTTTTAGAGAAAATGATAAGGATAACATCGACAGAATGGTTCTATGGGAAACCCATAAAGTATACATGAGAGGTAAATTAATATCGGAAAAGGCCAAGAGGAACAAAATTAGGCAGGCCCAGAAAAAAACTCTGCTGGAAGAGATACAGGTATTGGAACAGAAACATAAAGACAGTCTGGAGGAGCAAACCCTGACTTTACTAACCAGGAAGAGAGAAAATCTATGGGAATTATTGGCCCAGGAAACTAAGTGGGTTTTTGATAACACGAACAAGAGGTTCTATGCTATGGGTACCAAAACTGGAAAACTCCTAGCCAGTATAATTAAACCTAAAAATGCACAAAATTATATATTAAAAATGAGGGACAAGAAAGGGGACATAAAGCACTCGACTACAGATATAGCAGAAATTCTTAAAGAATATTACCAAAATGTATATAAAATTGACAATAATCAAGATACGACAGGGAAGCAGAATAGAGAAAGGAAAATGAAACAATATCTAGAGAGATCTAAGACCCTGCGAATGTCAGTAGAAGAGGCTGCTAATCTAGAGAGAGAGATATCCAGAGAGGAGATAATTCAAACAATAAAAAACATCAAAATGGGGAAGAGCCCTGGCCCCGATGGATATACCTCTCTATTATAAAAGATTTGGAGACACTCTTGTTCCTTATGCCGCGTACACACGGTCGTTTTTTGAGATTAAAAAAAACGACGTTTTTTGTGAAGTAAAAAACGACGTTTTTGAAACGTCACTTTCAAAGACGATGTTGCATACACACCATCGTTTTCAAGACAAAAAACGACGTTTTGCCCACACACGATCAATTTAAATGACGTTTTAAAAAACGTAGTTTTTTTTCATCGCAAAAAACGACCGTGTGTACGCGGCATTACATTCAGGATTACATGAATTCTGTAGGAAGAGGTTTAGCAATACGGGAAGAAGCGCTGGGAGCGCACATAACCCTTATAGGAAAGGAGGAAAAAAGACCCCACGATCTGTACTAGTTACAGGCCCAAATCTTTGATAAATGTTGACATAAAAATATATGCGAAGGTATTGGCTGAGAGAATAAAACCGCTAATGGCAGGACTGATAAATATCAAGCAGGGTTTGTCCCGGGGAGGGAAACAAGAGATAATGTGCTGAGAGGGCTCTTTTTGATCCAAAAGGCAAAGAAGAATGGAAAACCGGTATTGTTTATGTCTCTCGATGCTGAAAAAGCATTCGATAGACTAGACTGGAAATTCATGACAGCAACATTAAGACATATAGGACTGGGTCCTAGAATGCTCAGGTTAACAAAAGCATTATATTCTAAACCCTCGGCTCAGCTCCGTGTTAATGGTTCCTTGTCAGATAGCTTCCCCCTCTTTAACGGGACTCGCCAAGGATGTCCGCTATCCCCTCTTCTATTTGTATTATCCTTGGAACCCCTATTGGCCACAATTAGGCTAAATGAAGAGATAAAGGGGATAATGGTAGACGGGGAGGAACACAAGATCTCTGCGTTTGCCGATGATATGATGCTGTATGTATCAAATCCAATCCAGACAATTCCAAAAATTATTGATGAATATGGTAAATATGAAGAAATTTCAAATCTAAAAATTAACAGAGAGAAAACGGAGACTCTGACTATAGGTACGAGTGTAAGAGAACGCAGGGATCTTGGAGTCATCTACCCATTCACATTGGAAAAAAAGGCAATAAAGTACCTAGGGATACATATGACCAAATCAGAAAGGGAACTGTACGTTGAAAATTATATCTCCTTATTAAATAAAATTAAAGGAGAACTTAGAGGATATCGGAATGATACAATATCTTGGTTTGGGAGAATAAATACTGTCAAAATGATGATTTTGCCCAAAATTCTGTATGTATTCCAAGTACTCCCAATTAAAATTCCAGAAACCTATTTTAGAATACAGGGGAAAATAATAAGGGAATACATATGGAAAAATAAGAAATCTCGTATTTCGGCGGAAACTCTGTCTAGGACTAGAAGCGAGGGAGGAATACAATTACCAGATTTTAAGAGATATTATAAAGCCGCTGTACTAAAAAGAATAACCGACTGGTTTCAAGAGGGGGGATTAAGGAAAAAATGGGTAGGCATTGAGGAGAACTTGAGTGGTAAGGAATTGGGCACAAGAATTTGGGTTCCAAAATAATATAGATGTCTCCTTGGAAACACCCTATCAATAACTAAAGAAACATTTAGGCCTCGTACACACGAGGGGATATGTCCGCTGAAAACGGTCCGATGGACCGTTTCAGCAGACATCTCCGATCGTGTGTATGGGCTAGCGGACAGATTTGTCCATCGGACAAATTTCAAAGCATGCTTTGAAATTTGTCCGCTACAAACCTGTTCGTCGGATATGTCCGCTGGTTAGTACGGTAAACCAGCGGACATATCCTCCCACACATGCGTCGTATCCTGTGAATGGATCCGACGCATGAGCGCGGAAGTGTTTACATCCTGGTGCGTGACGTAGCGGTGACGTGGCGGCGTCAACGTCACTGCCGCGTCACCGACACGCCACCGCGCCGTCCGCCGGCGGGGAATTTGATCCGATGGTGTGTACACGCCATCGGATCAAACTCCAGATCGGACATATCCGATGGAAATGGTCCACGGACCGCTTTCATCGGATATGTCCGATCGTGTGTACGAGGCCTTAGAGTATGGGACAGAATATGTAAAACTAAAAGATGGCCGTATAACAGTCCTCAATTGCCCCTCACGGGTACGGAATATTTCCTGCCGGGCAAGGAGGGGGGTCGCTTCCTGAGATGGGCAAGGACCGGTGCACTTAAACTTAGACATAATGAAGGGCAACACCTTGAGCCCTTTGAGTGAAATACAAGAAAGGAATGGAGCTGCAGATGGGGACGATTGGAGGTATAAACAGGTTCAACACTTTATCCAATCTCTACCTAAGCCTATCCAGGATCCGAATGAGACGAACCCTTGGGAAAGACTCATAGAACGGAAAGGTAAGGGTAGACAAGGGATATCAAATATATACGGCATATTGTCTACATTGGGGGGTATGGAAAAGCCAAAATTTGTAAGGGCTTGGGAAGAGGAATTAAAACAAACTATACCAGAAGATAATAAGAGACAGATTTTGGACTATGTCCACTCAAACTCTGTAGATAATAATATAAAAGAGATGAACTATAAGCTCCTGACCAGATGGTACTTTGTTCCGCTAAAACTTCACAGAATGAATAATGAGATGTCATCCTTGTGTTGGCGAGGATGTGGGCTTGAGGGTACTCATGCCCACATCTGGTGGCTATGCCTGCAGATACAGAAATTCTGGAAAGAAGTCCTAGGGCTAATAAAGAGAATAAGTGGGACGGAGGTGAAACAGGACCCATGGGTGTGTTTGTTCCATAATACAACAACCTCAAGGAAAAAATATAGAATGTCCCTGATCCCCTACCTACTGAATGGAGCAAAGGCAGTAATACCTAAGAATTGGAAGCAAGTTAGCGCTCTATCGGTAGGGGAATGGCTTAGGGAAGTGGGAAGGATGGGTGAAATGGAGGAACTATTGTCAATCCAAAATGAATGCAGACCAAAATACGAAGTGATCTGGAAAAGATGGAGGGAGTTTAGGAAGACAGAAATTTATATTAGCAGCCTGGGTTGGTAGGAGGTGCGCCCCCCCCCCCCTGTTTTAATTTTTTTTCTTTTTGGCACAGGCACTTTTTGAGATTGGGGTACGTTGGGGCACATGGGGCTGCTGTGGGGGTCCCTTAATTATAGCCCTATATTGGGCAACTGATGTACAATCCCCCCAACAATGGGATTTTAAGGTATGTTTTTTTTTTTTTTTTTTATATTATTCATATTTTTTTTTTTAATTAGTGGCACAGGCACTTTCGAGATTGGGGTACATTGGGGCACATGGGGCTGCCGTTGGGGTCCCTTAATTATAGCCCTATATTGGGCAACTGGTGTACACTCCCCCTAACAATGGGATTTTGAGGTATGGGTTTTTTTTTTTTTTCTCTTTGCACAGGCACTTTTGAGATTGGGGTACATTGGGGCACATGGGGCTGCTGTTGGGGTTCCCTTAATTATAGCCCTATATTGGGAAACTGATGTACAATCCCCCTAACAATGGGATTTTGAGGTATGATTTTTTTTTATATATATATATATATATATATATATATACACACTGTATATATATATATATTTTATATTATTAATTTATTTATTTTAAAAAAGAAAGGAAAATTTGTGGCACAGGCACTTTCGAGATTGGGGTACATTGGGGCACATGGGGCTGCCAATGGGGTCCCTAATTATAGCCCTATATTGGGCAACTGGTGTACACTCCCCCTAACAATGGGATTTTGAGGTATGTTTTTTTTTTTTTTCTCAGGCACAAGCACTTTAGAGAGTAGGGGGGTATGGGGCTAGTAATCTGGCCCCTCTAATACAACCCTATAATGGGTAATTGAAACTCACTTCCCCTCAATAATGGGGAATCCTTTTTTTTTTTACAAGCACTTTAGAGATTGGGACACGACGGGATAGATGGGGCTGAAGCCTCAATTCCTACAATGTAGCCCTATTATTGGGTAATTTATGTGTATGTGTATGGTATGTGTATGTGTATATGTATATGTGTGTATATATATATATATATATATATATATATATATATATATATATATATATATATATATATATATATATATATATATATATGTGTGGATTTTCCCAAAGTGGGCCCTTTTTTTTTTCTCTTCTTTTTCTTCTCCGCTGAACCTCCCACTCGCTCAGGGGGCGCATACGCCATACCCCACCTTCGCTTTTCTTTCTGGGGAAGGAAGGGAAGGAAGAAGGGAGAGAAAGGGAAAAGGAGGAGATACCGGCTTAAAGGCACTGTGGAATAGGAGAGGAGCTCTGGATAGGGGGGCCGCCTATATACTTTCAATTATAGGTTGATAAAGAGGAACACGATGAGACGGGTTCTTTTATGGGGAGAGGGAATTGTAATGTTAGCATCTGAAGGGATATAATAAATGTATTTAAGAAGAATGTTATGTAATGTATTGAAATGAAAAATAATGAAAAGATTTTGGAAAAATACCAAATATCCAAATACCAAATATTCAAATAACACGCCCAAGCTCTTCCTTAAGCCTTGTACACACGATCGGATTTCCATTGGACAAATCTGTGGAATTTTGTGCGAAGGGAGTTGGCCGTGAACTTGGTATGCATACAGATGCCAGAACTTTTTCAGCCAACATACACAAAACTATGTGGTTTTTCACATCTTTAGCGCCACCCTTTGAGCAACTTCTGCTAATGTTGTGCTATGGTTAGCATTGGTTCGGAGCATGCATGTTAGTACTTTGGATTTTTTCTGACAGACTTGTGTACACACGATTGGATTATCCAACAAGACATTTGTTGTCGGAAAAATTTTAAAAGCATGCTATAAAACATTTGTCGTCGGAAATTCTGACAACAATTGTCCGATGGAACGTACAAATGGTCAGAATATCCGACAAAACACTGTAATCATACATTTATTGCCAGAAAATTCGATCGTCTCTTCACCACACACAGCAACAAAGGCAAGAGAATTCTTGTTGGGCAGTGTATTAGTGCTCAGATAAACACAAGGCCGAATTTTAATGGTTCAAAGAATGTCAGGCAAAATAGTCGGCCCTCACGCATGTTCACTTTATCAAATCTGGCCATCTTTCAAAAAAGTTTGGACACCCCTGATCTATAGCCACCAGTGAGTAACTTGTGAGACAATATAGAAAGTATGAAAAATGGATACCACCAGACCACCCTCTGATGGCATTAATTGTAAAGTATCTTTAGCAATCCTGGCTTGTTTACCCTCCCAAAAAGAAATAAAAAACGAATTATTGATTCTGTCTCGAAAACAACATTTATTAATATAAATTTGCTTGTTACCTAAAATATAGAGAAAGTGAGGTAGGAAAATGATTTTAAAAGTATTTATCCCACCCAACAAATTTAATGGGAGTTTTGAACACGCTTGAAGACAATTCTTAAAGGAGTTGTAAAGGAAACATTTTTTTTTGCTGAAATGACTGTTTACAGGGTATAGAGACTGTGGCCCAGATTCAGAGAGCCATTACACCTGTCTAACTGGTGTTAGACTGGAGTAATTTCAAATTACGCGCGTTTTCTAGCTAGTCGAAAACCTTAAACCATGAATAGACGGCTGCGGGCTTCAATTCGACTGGATTAAATGTTTGTACGCCTTCGGATCTACGCTGCAATAAAATTGTGGCCACTGGGTGGACTTCCCGTCGTTTTCCGCGTCGGGGTATGCAAATGAGCTTTTGCCGGCGATCCCTGAAATTACGATCTTCATTCGCAATCTCTTACGGCACCTTTAGTCATCTTTTATTTGCGTAACACTATACCAGCTTTTTGCTGCTCTAATATTAGACAGCCCATGTTAAGTATGGCCGTCGTTCCCGCGTCGAATTTCTACGCTTTCCAACGTCTTTTATTCTTTTTTACGTAAGTCGTCCGGGAATAGGAATGTTCGTAAACGACACTACTCAAACAATGAATGACGTAACGACGTGATTTCGTGCAATGCACGGCGGGAAATTTCTGAACGAAGCATGCGCAGTTCGATTGCCGCGGGGACGCGCTTAATTTAAATGCTTCACGCCCCCTAATTGCGTATTTCGATTACGCGGCGAGAAATAGACTACGCCGCCGTAGAGTACGGGCAAAAATCTACCAGGATTCGGTGTAGAGCCTGGTAAAATACGGCAGCGTAGAGTATTTCGATTACGCAGCGCAATATTAAGTGTATGTGAATCTGGCCCAGTATAGTTAACTGATTCCTTTTAAAAAAGATTAAAAATAGATAAAAAACAATCATATAATGTACCTGCAGTTTCAGTTTTGTTTTTGCATCTAGTTTCGTCTTTGCATGTTATTTCCTGCCTCTGTGCTATACAGAGCCATAGAGCAGTGATGGTTTGGAAAACGAAACTAGAAGCTCCCAGTACTGTAGTCACCAGGAAACAGACAACCAGGAAGTATCCAGAACAGAGAAGAATTACAGCAACATCAGAGCAAAAACGAACAATGAGGACATGAAACCAGGACTGGAGTAAGGTAAAGGAAGCTATTTAGCTAAAAAAATAATTCCTTTAGTGACCCTTTAAGTCTATTAATATGTGGGTTTAGATTTTATCTAACATATCGCTGGATGGTTTGCTGCACAGTGCACAACAATACCTAAATATCTAAATGTCCTAGATATCTGTGATGGACACAAAAACGGCATTGTAAGGATGTCTCTGCATCAATCTAAAACATTGATTATTCCCAGTTATCCTGGGAGCCTAAGAAATTACCAAAATCCTGTATGATTGTCAGTAATTTTGGTTTACAGAGCAGCTAAGTAGATATATCATTTCATCCGTATAGAGAGAGACTTTTTCCTCCAACCCAAGGATGAACATGCCTGAAAGAATGGAATCAGAGCGTAATAATCCAGCTTAGACAAGAAGAGTCAATGTTGTGAGGCAATTATCCTGCCATAGTATCTATCCATCATTAAAATTACAGTCAAAGGAAATTCTATGTATTTGTCTCCTCCAGACGTGACTTCCTTCGTAAATCCCACCCCCAAAATGTGTGTCAGGAAGGATGGAACTTATTTGAAGAATAGATCGATTATCTGAAATCCCCCAAGGTTGATATTGCATGCCCACATATATTGTTCAAGGCCAATGTGAAAACTAAGCTTGTATCTGTCCTACAGAAGGGTCTGTGTGTATACCATCATAGTTTAGCCCAGTGGTCTCCAAACTGCGGCCCGAGGGCCGGATGCTGCCCTTTGCTTGCCTTTATCCAGCCCTTGGGGCACTATCCCTCCCACTGATACAAGACACTATTCTACCATCTGACACCGACAGTGGAGCTCTATTTCTCCCACTGACACCACTAATGGGGCACTCAGACAGATTTCTCACCGCTCCAGGTGAGCCCCGTGTGCAATCAAGGGTTGTTGAACCACCAAGGTGCTGGCAATGCTAATGATAGCAAATAGACGGACGAAAACTGGACAGCCGCTCTCCGAAATCACTTAAAATAAGTTGTCTTTTATTTTTCAACTGTACACACAGTCACTGCAACCAACAATATACAGTGTGGCTGACGCGTTTCGCACTTACAGTCAGTGCTTAGTCATGCCATGACTAAGCACTAACTGTAAGTGCAAAACGCGTCGGCCACACTGTATATTGTTGGTTGCAGTGACTGTGTGTACAGTTTGAAAAATAAAAGACAACTTCTTTTAAGTGATTTCGGAGTGCGGCTGTCCAGTTTTCGTCCTTCTATTTACTAATGGGGCACTATTCCTCCCTATGATACCAGACATGGGGCACTATTCCTTCCCCTAATACCAGATGTTTAGTCCCACTGATGCCAGGAAAATTCCCACCCCCGCTGGCCAAAGTCCCGCCCTCCAAGAGTCTAAAGGACAATAAACCGGCCCTTTGTTTAGAATGTTTGGAGACCCCTGGTTTAGCCACTAGTGGTACATGAACCCCAGATGGTACTTGTGGCAGATGAAGGGAAGCTTCTGCCCATTAAAAAAAGTAAGTAGTTTAAAACCATGAGAGATTGTCTAGAAAGTAGGGATACATCTTTAATCAATGTTGCCAATATGTTTTTTTTTATTTATTTTTTATTTGTTCGACTGGCACTTAGGCCGCGTACACACGACCAAATCTGTCTGCTGGAAACGGTCTGCCAGACCGTCCCAGCAGACAGATTCGATCGTGTGTACGGGCGAGCAGACGGATTTGGCCACCCGACAGATTTGAAAGCATGCTTTCAAATCTGTCGGCTGGGAACCCGTCCGCCCGACATGTCTGCTGGTTAGTATGCTAACCAGCAGACATGTCTTCTCGCACACGCGTCGTGTGTATGGGGCCTTAGGCCTTGTACACACGATCGAATGTGTCTGTTCAAATCGGTCGGACCGACCGATTTGAACAGATCTGTCTGCTGGCATTTTGGTTTGCTCGCGTGTACACATGAGTAAACCAAAATCCCCGCCAGCAGACAGCGCGCTGACGTGTCGGTGACGTGGCGGTGACGTTGACGCCGCCACGTCACCGAACCAGGAAACCAGTAAAACACTTCCGCGCATGCGTAGAAACCATTCGGCGCGTGTGCGAGAAGACATGTCTGCTGGTTAGCGTACTAACCAGCAGACATGTCGGGCGGACGGGTTCCCAGCCGACAGATTTCAAAGCATGCTTTGAAATCTGTCGGGTGGCCAAATCCGTCTGTTTGCCCGTACACACGATCGAATCTGTCTGCTGAAACGGTCTAGCAGACCGTTTCCAGCAGACAGATTTGATCGTGTGTACGAGGCCTTCGAGATACAGTTGTATATTAGTACTCCTGGTTATTGTCTGAGCATGGACTTAATTATACTTTTTAATAGGGTTGTCCCGATACCACTTTTTTAGGACCGAGTACAAGTACCGATACTTTTTTTCAAGTAGTCGCCGATACCGAATACCGATACTTTTTTTTAAACGTGTCCCCATATGCAGCCATGTCCCCCACATATTGCTGCCATGTCCCCCCACATATTGCTGCCATGTCCCCCCACATATTGCTGCCATGTCCCTCACATATTGCTGCCATGTCCCCCCACATATTGCTGCCATGTCCCCCCACATATTGCTGCCATGTCCCCCCACATATTGCTGCCATGTCCCCCACATATTGCTGCCATGTCCCCCCACATATTGCTGCCATGTCCCCCACATATTGCTGCCATGTCCCCCCACATATTGCTGCCATGTCCCCCAAAATATTGTTGCCATGTCCCCTCACATATTGCTGCCATGTCCCCTCACATATTGCTGCCATGTCCCCTCACATATTGCTGCCATGTCCCCTCACATATTGCTGCCATGTCCCCCACATATTGCTGCCATGTCCCCCCACATATGCAGCCATGATGTCCCCCTGCCTGATGATGATGATGCTGCCATATATACAAAGCTGCCGCCGCGGACATTACATGCAGCTTTCGTTTTTCAATAGCTGTTTCAATAGCTGTTTTCCCTATTGCGTGCCCTGTGTAAAGGACACTTCCTCTTGCTCGTGATTGGACAGATCCGTCCAATCGCTAGCAAGGGGGATTGTCCTTTACACAGGGCGGGCGACAGGGAAAACAGCTATTGAAAAACGAAAGCTGCATGTAATGTTCGCGGCGGTGGCTTTGTATATACAGTGGCGGGATCGGCGGGGGCGACGGCAGTTGGTGCGACGACGGCGGCGGCGGCGGGGGGGGGGTGCGAAGTATTCTATTTGGGTTGACGCCGCCACGTCACCGAACCAGGAAACCAGTAAAACACTTCCGCGCATGCGTAGAAACCATTCGGCGCGTGTGCGAGAAGACATGTCTGCTGGTTAGCGTACTAACCAGCAGACATGTCGGGCGGACGGGTTCCCAGCCGACAGATTTCAAAGCATGCTTTGAAATCTGTCGGGTGGCCAAATCCGTCTGTTTGCCCGTACACACGATCGAATCTGTCTGCTGAAACGGTCTAGCAGACCGTTTCCAGCAGACAGATTTGATCGTGTGTACGAGGCCTTCGAGATACAGTTGTATATTAGTACTCCTGGTTATTGTCTGAGCATGGACTTAATTATACTTTTTAATAGGGTTGTCCCGATACCACTTTTTTAGGACCGAGTACAAGTACCGATACTTTTTTTCAAGTAGTCGCCGATACCGAATACCGATACTTTTTTTTAAACGTGTCCCCATATGCAGCCATGTCCCCCACATATTGCTGCCATGTCCCCCCACATATTGCTGCCATGTCCCCCCACATATTGCTGCCATGTCCCCCCACATATTGCTGCCATGTCCCCCCACATATTGCTGCCATGTCCCCCACATATTGCTGCCATGTCCCCCCACATATTGCTGCCATGTCCCCCACATATTGCTGCCATGTCCCCCCACATATTGCTGCCATGTCCCCCAAAATATTGTTGCCATGTCCCCTCACATATTGCTGCCATGTCCCCTCACATATTGCTGCCATGTCCCCTCACATATTGCTGCCATGTCCCCTCACATATTGCTGCCATGTCCCCCACATATTGCTGCCATGTCCCCCCACATATGCAGCCATGATGTCCCCCTGCCTGATGATGATGATGCTGCCATATATACAAAGCTGCCGCCGCGGACATTACATGCAGCTTTCGTTTTTCAATAGCTGTTTCAATAGCTGTTTTCCCTATTGCGCGCCCTGTGTAAAGGACACTTCCTCTTGCTCGTGATTGGACAGATCCGTCCAATCGCTAGCAAGGGGGATTGTCCTTTACACAGGGCGGGCGACAGGGAAAACAGCTATTGAAAAACGAAAGCTGCATGTAATGTTCGCGGCGGTGGCTTTGTATATACAGTGGCGGGATCGGCGGGGGCGACGGCAGTTGGTGCGACGACGGCGGCGGCGGGGGGGGGGGTGCGAAGTATTCTATTTGGGTATCGGGGGTATTTGCGGGAGTACAAGTACTCCCGCAAATACTCGGAATCGGTCCCGATACCGATACTGGTATCGGTATCGGGACAACCCTACTTTTTAAGCACATGCTTATTAACCTCAAGGCCTATAACGCAAAAAGGATTTTTAAATTGGTTTTCAGAAGTGCAATAGGTCAGTAAGATGCATATACCACCAAGTCACTGTAGGGTTTTAAGAGAATTATAATGAGACCTTGTATAAAAGCAAGACGTTTGTGTCGTACATTTCTATACGTAGGGATAAGGAACATCAAACCAGATAGGTGATGTTTTCATTTTAAAATTTAGCATTGACAGTCTGTGCCTAAAGCCCTGTACACATGATCGAATATCTGACGAAATCGAATCCGATGAAGCTGACTTTCATCAGTCTTGTCCACACACCATCGGTTAAAAATCCAATTGTGTCCAACGCGGTTCAGTGCTTCCGAGCATGCGTCGACTTGATTCTGAGAATGCGTGGATTTTTGACTGATGGATTTCCCCACAGACGATCAGTCTATTGTTTTTTTAACCACAAGAAAAATTTAAAACAGGTTCTATTTATTTTCACTGATGGATAAAAAAACGATGGAGCCCACACACGATCAGTGCGCCCGATGAAAACGATCCATCGGTCCGTTTTTATCAGACGAACCGATCGTGTGTACAGGGCTTAAGTGGTTATGGTAGACTCTACTTCCAATCCAGTTAGTGGTGCATCCAGCAGTGCCCTTTGTGCTAGGAAATGTACATTGGCAAGGAACTAAAGATTTTGCAGGTTTTTTTTTTTTTTAATGAAGAGACAGGGTAGTTTATATCAGTGTATTTTTTCTTAAAACAGAAATTATCGGCTATAGGTCCCTTATAAGAGAATCAAATGAGTTTGTAATAAAATAGTGGAAATCACTGTCCTCTTTAATAGTAATGCGAAAGGATAGCCACACCATTCTCTGTTCATATAACCTTTGTTTGGAATGAAATCAGAAGTTAAAGCGGGGTTTCCGGGCATACATTTTTTATTTTTGCAATCTTAATAACATTATTATGAATATTCATTAAAACATATTAATAAAGCACGATCGGTACATAAACAGTTGCAAAAACGTACCTGATATCATCTCAGGGATCTTGTGGCCGTATCCATCATACCTGTGGGCATTATGAAGCCCAGTTCAAGTTTCTTCCTGGATTTTCCGAGAGAGGTGCATGCTGGTATTTTTAGGCACAGTAATACTCAGAGACTCCTGGGAAATTAGTGTCATCATTTCCCAGGAGGCAATGGGGTCTTAGGACAGGAAGTTCTACCACCGCGGACTAGGAACTAGGCAGATTACAAAATCTGACTAGTAACAGCCATATAGAAGTGAGTAAAACATATTTTTTTAAGATTTTTTTATTTTTTATTCATTAACCACTTAAGACCCGGACCAAAATGCTGCTAAAGGACCTTGCCCCTTTTTGCGATTTGGCATTGCGTCGTTTTAACTGACAATTGCACGGTCGTGCGACGTGGCTCCCAAACAAAATTGGCATCCTTTTTTCCCCACAAATAGAGCTTTCTTTTGGTGGTATTTGATCACCACTGCGGTTTTTATTTTTTTGCGCTATAAACAAAAATAGAGTGACAATTTTGAAAAAAATTCAATATTTTTAACTTTTTGCTATAATAAATATCCCCCCAAAATATATATTTTTTTTTTCCCTCAGTTTAGGCCGATACGTATTCTTCTACCTATTTTTGGTAAAAAAAAAAAAAAAATCGCAAAAAGCGTTTATCGGTTGGTTTTCGCAAAATTTATAGCGTTTACAAAATAAGGAATAGTTTTATTGCATTTTTATAATTATTTTTTTTTTTTACTACTAATAGCGGCGATCAGCGATTTTTTTTTTCGTGACTGCGACATTATGGCGGACACTTCGGACAATTTTGACACATTTTTGGGACAATTGTCATTTTCACAGCAAAAAATGCATTTAAATTGCATTGTTTACTGTGAAAATGACAGTTGCAGTTTGGGAGTTAACCACAAGGGGGCGCTGTAGGATTTGTGTGTTCCCTGCGTGTGTTTACAACGGTAGGGGGTGTGGCTGTAGGTGTGACATCATCGATCACGTCCCCCTATAACAGGGATGACGTGATCGATGCTGCGGCCACAGTGAAGCACGGGGAAGCCGTGTTTACACACGGCTCTCCCCGTTCTTCAGCCCTGGGGACTGATCGCCGCACTCCAGCGGCGATCGGGTCCGCGAGTCCCGCGGTCCCGGAGCTTCGGATCAAGTCACGGGAGCGCGCCGCGGGCACGTGCCCGTGACCCACGGCTGGGTACTAGAACCAACGTATATATACGTTGATGTGCCCAGCCGTGCCATTCTGCTGATGTAAATGTACAGTAGGTGGTCCTTAACTGGTTAAAGGCAAGCTGTTCATAAAAAATACGATTTTTTTCGTACTCACCGTAAAATCCTTTTCTCTGTTGTCAATGGATGGACACAGCCTTCTCAAGTCTTGACAAGTGGGTTATGTTCCTGTTCATAGGAAAGGACTAGGCAGAACATGTTAGATATTTAAATACATGTGACTTTAACAGAGTTGAACAGCCCCACCCAAGGGGCGGTCCCTCCGGACATAACCCTCCTCCCTGCAGCATGCAGCCTCAGTTCGTAACAAGCAGTACAAACCTAAAAAAGGAGGGGTGGGTGCTGGGTCTGTCCATGGACGACAGAGAAAAGGATTTTACGGTGTGTACAAAAAAATCCTATTTTCCTCTTATCGTCCATGAACGGACACAGCCTTCTCAAGTCTTGACAAGTGGGATGTCCCCAAGTAATGTAAAAAAATGAGGGGTGGGAACAGTATCAGTAAAAAACAAACAACTTCACCCCAAACAAGCAGAGTTCCTCAATGGAGGAGATGCAACTTTAAACAGCCGCCTGCAAAACCTTGCAGCTGAAGGAAGCATCTGAAGACAGGTACACCCGCAAAGCGCGTACCACGTCCAAAGTATGTAGCGCAACCTCCTTAAGATGCACCGGCCGAGGACACAAGGATGGAAGTACAATGTCCTTGTTAAGGTAAAAGGCCGAAACCACCTTCGGAAGAAAGAAAGGTTGTGAGCGCAACACTGCCTTATCTTTATGGAGGACCAAGTATGGCAACTAGCAAGACAAGGCCGCCAACTCAGAAACACGTCTGACAGAAGTAATGGTCACCAAAAAGGCTACCTTCTGAGATTGTGTCAGGAGAGGAATCTCTCTGATGTTTTCAAAAGGAGGGTCCTGAAAACCGAGAGCACCAGATTCAAATACCATGGAGGAAGAGGTGGTTTAAGAGGGGAAAGTATGTGACACTGATTGAAATGCAATTGATTCAGCAGGGACAGGACAGATTTTGATCAGTGTGTGGTCGTCTCCGCTCAACCGAAGTCATGTTGGAAGACGCTCCTTGATCTGCAGCAGGAGCCAATTAGCTGCTGGTGGCAGTGATTGGTACATATGGTGGCACTAATAAGTGGCATGGATTGGCACTGATTGTCACTGATAGTTGGGCACAGATGGGCATAGATAGGCACTGATAGGTGGCACTGAGGAACACTGGATGGCACTGATGGGTGGCATTGCTGGGCATCATTGATTTGCAGTCTTTACAATGGTGCCAATCAGTGCCCATTTGTGGGCACTGATTGGCACATATTTGGCATCAATTTTCATATGTGGATGGCCATGTGGGATGTACCTGGCCATCCACATGCTTGGGACTTCCCTGGTGGTCCTGGCAGCTTCCTGGGTGGTCCATTGTGGTCATCTGTGGCGGGGCTGCGCTGATAAACAATCAGCGCAAACCCCCCCTGTCAGGAGAGCCGCCGATCGGCTTACCTTTACTCGTGTCTGTCAGACGCGAGTGAGGAAGAGCCGATCAACGGCTCATCCTGTTTACATTGTGATCAGCCGTGATTGGACATGGCTGATCACGTGGTAAAGAGTCTCCGCCGGAGGCTCTTTACCGAGATCGGAGATGCAGGGTGTCAAACTGACACCCCGCATCACTGATCACCGCGCTGTGTGCCCCCACGGGCACGCGCCGGCATGTTATCCTGCAGGACGTCAATAGACGTCCAGTCAGGATTACAAAACCACTTCCTGGATGTCAATTGTCTATTGACCGGGCGGGAAGTGGTTAAATACTTGCCGACTACAAAACGTACTGTATATAGACATTGCGGTTTGCAAGTGGTTTACCGGGATTATGGCTGAAGATATCAGCCAACCCCCCCTAACTTTTTTTGCAGCTGGTGGCTGGCTTCCTCATGAAAGCATTCCAAGCGGCTCATCAGTCGCCGGAATGCTTTCCGAAGCAGCGGAAGGGAGATGTCCCCTCCCGCTGCTCGCCTGTGTTTCTAAGGCCTTCCGATTCCGCTGATTTACCCGAAAAACAATCTAACAGTGCGCCAGCTGCTCCCATAGGTGATCAAAGAGTAGATCTTCTTTGGCTTTGAAGGACCGGAGCGACATCATGATACCACTTCCGGTCCAGGCTGGAAATAAAAAATCAAAAATAAAAAGAATTCAAGCAAAGAAAATATATTTGGGGTCTTTTTGACCCCAGATCTCTCCATAAAGAGGACCTGTCTCCCCTTTTTCTATTACAAGTCATTCCTTGTAAAAATAATAAAAGTGATATGTAAGATATAGCTGAAAACGTTAGCGCAAGAGCAATAATTCTAGTGCTACACCTCCTCTGTAACTCTAAACAGGTAACCTGTAAAGGCGTTTAAAAGGTCGCCTTGGAGATTTCTAAGTACCGTAGCTTGTCGCCAGCGTGCGCAATTCTAAAGCGTGACATGTTAGGTATCTAATTACTAGCCTAACATCTTTCACATTATACAAAAAAATAAAAAATTGTATTTACTAAAATATTTTTTTCCCCCAAAGAATGTAGTTTAAAAAAAACGTGACGCAAAAACCGTGTGACATAAAAATTGCAACGATCTCCATTTTATTCCCTAGGGTCTTTGCTTTAAAAAAAAAAGTATAACGTTTGGAGGTTCTAAGTAACTTTCTAGCAAAAAATACTGATTTAAACTTGGAAACAAAAGCATTTTCTAAAATAATTAACCACTTCGGGTCCGCGCCATTGACAGAATACGTCAACAGCGCGGACCTGAGGCGCCGGGGTCACGTCTTTGGACGTGATTTCCTTGTAATTCCCCGCGCGCGCCACAGGGTGGCGCGCGGCGGGGAAAAACAGTCCCGACGCATCACCGAGGATTCGATGCGTGTACCCGGTGGCTGCGATGTCCGTCAGGTACACGCGATCGTCGGTGAGAGAGCAGGGACGTGGAGCTCTGAGTGTAAACACAGAGCTCCACATCCTGTCAGTGAGAGGCGACTGATGCTGTTTCCCTTGTACATAGGGAGACAGCATCGATCACCTCCCCCAGTCACCCCCCTCCCCCCACACAGTTAGAACACACCCAGGCAATACATTTAACCCCTTCCTCACCCCCTAGTGTTAACCCCTTCAATGCCAGTCACATTTATACAGTAATTAGTGCATATTTATAGCACTGGTCGCTGTATAAATGTGAATGGCGCCAAAAATGTGTCAAAAGTGTCCGATGTGTCCGTCGCAATTTCGCAGTCCCAATAAAAATCGCAGATCGCCGCCATTACTAGTAAAAAAAAAATATTAAAAAAAAATCATAATTCTGTCCCCTATTTTGTAGGTGCTATAACTTTTGCGCAAAGCAGTCACTTATTGTGATTTTTTTTTTTTTTTTACAAAAATACGTAGAAGAATACGTATCGGCCTTAACTGAGAAAAAAAAAAAAATTTTTTTTTAAAAAAAATGGGATATTTATTATAGCAACAAGTAAAAAATATATATATATTTTTAAATTGTCGCTCTTTTTTTGTTTATAACGCAAAAAATAAAAAACGCACGGGTGATCAAATACCACCAAAAGAAAGCTCTATTTGTGGGGGAAAAAAGGACGCCAATTTTGTTTGGGTGCCACGTCGCACGACCGCGCAATTGTCAGTTAAAGCGACGCAGTGCCGGAAGCTGAAATTTCGCCTGGGCACGAAGGGGGGTTTATGTGCCCAGTAAGCAGGTGGTTAAAGTACCCATGTTCATTTCTCAAGACAAAAAATAAATACAAATGGCATTTGAGCCTGCAATGTATTGCGACTGCGATTAGTTGCTGGCGGGTGCAATGCTCTGTCTACCTCCTGAAGATTATTCTTTAAAAAAATATGAAAAAATAAAAATAAACAAAACACCACAGTAAAAACATTTTTACAGATGATTTCAGCTAAAATATTGCTTTCCAAGAAAGGTTAATAGGTTTGGATGAAGGAAAGTGATTTTTATTGATTATTGCAGTAGTGAGGTACAGACAGTATGAACACAGCTATCCCCTCAGAGCCAAGTACTGAACAGGTTCTCTGTATAACCCCGCCCTCCCCACATCAGGAACTCTGCACTGCCCCGCCCACAGCTACGTCTGCTTGTTTCGTCTCGGCTCCCTGAATGGGATTTTCCGTTCCCCGCCCACCCCTGCTCTCTGCTTTTTTTTATTGGCTCGTACAGCTCTTTCTTTCCGCTGATTGGCTGACGTTGCAGCCTACTCTTATCCTCGTACACTTCCTCTTTGTAAATTCCCTAACTTGACTCAAGTGATAGAAGGGACTTTATGTCAGCGTAGAGAAGACCCACTTCCCAGGAAACCCCTGTATAGCTATGGGGGAAAGTCCAGAGCGAAGTAGCTGCCTAGTTGTGTGACTTACCTCTGCCAGCACACTGCTGGACTACACAGAAGCAGCGACACGTGAGTACTCATCACCACCGGGCTCTGGGGGTACACTGGGGGCACGTTCAGTCAGCAACCAATAGGAATGCAGGAAAGTAACCTGCTGGTTTCCAGGGACAGTGCCCAGTCCTGTGTGACAAGTCATTTAGTCCCTGGTAATGGGCACTCTCCCAGTACTGATCAACTCTACTATTTATGATTGCTTTATTGCTGGCATCAAAATAATAATTAAATACAAATATAATAAATAAAAGATATATATTCCCTATTAGTTATGATTGGCAACAAGGGGTTAAACATCTCAATATTAGGAGGTTGACAGTCCACTGTAATCGGGTGTTACCCACCATGCCCGTGGGTGTGTTTGAATTCCCACCTGCAGGTCCTGCCAGGAAGCTGACGTTACACACTGTTAATTGCAGGCAGTGAGTAAGGATGAGCTCCGGCGTGTTCGCAAACCCCACGTGCAGAGCCCGCCAGGAAGTCGGCACCGTGCTGCGCTAATCGCAGGCAGTGAGTAAGGATGAGCTCCGGCGTGTTAGCAAACCCCACGTGCAGAGCCCGCCAGGAAGTCGGCGCTGCGCTAATCATGGGCAGTGAGTAAGGATGAGCTCCGGCGTGTTAGCAAACCCCACGTGCAGAGCCCGCCAGGAAGTCGGCGCTGCGCTAATCGCAGGCAGTGAGTAAGGATGAGCTCCGGCGTGTTAGCAAACCCCACGTGCAGAGCCCGCCAGGAAGTCGGCGCTGCGCTAATCATAGGCAGTGAGTAAGGATGAGCTCCGGCGTGTTAGCAAACCCCACGTGCAGAGCCCGCCAGGAAGTCGGCGCTGCGCTAATCACAGGCAGTGAGTAAGGATGAGCTCCGGCGTTTTCGCAAACCCCACGTGCAGAGCCCGCCAGGAAGTCGGCGCTGCGCTAATCACAGGCAGTGAGTAAGGATGAGCTCCGGCATGTTCGCAAACCCCACTTGCAGAGCCCGCCAGGAAGTCGGCGCTGCGCTAATCACAGGCAGTGAGTAAGGATGAGCTCCGGCATGTTCGCAAACCCCACTTGCAGAGCCCGCCAGGAAGTCGGCACTTCGCTGCGCTAATCACAGGCAGTGAGACATTGTCCCGATGCGCGGGTGCAGAGATCGGGAAATGTCTCGCTGCCTGTAAATTAGCGCAGTACCGACTTCCTGGCGGGCTCTGCACGTGGGCTTTGCGAACACGCTCCGGATCATCCTTAGCAGTGAGACATTTCACGGATTGCAGCTGCACAGAGTCCTGACCTCAACCCGATAGAACACCTTTGGAATAAATTAGATCGCTTTCACCCGGGCTTTAGCAGTAAATCGCTGATCGGTTTATTGGCGCTTTACAGTTGTTTAAGCAGCGCTTTTTGGCTGCTAGCGGGGCGCTTTTAACCCCCGCTATCGGCCGAAGAAGGGGTTAAAAAGGCCCATGTTGCGGCACTTCTTTTCAGGAGGCGCTGCCCATTCATTGCAATAGGCAGGGCCGTTTTAAGCGAAGTATACAGAACTCCCAAACCACCCCAAAGATGCTGCTTGCAGGTCTTTTTCTAACGTCCCGCAAGTGCACCGCCGCAGTGTGAAAGCACTAAGGCTTTCACATTCGGGAGGCAGTTTTCAGGCACTTTACAGGCTCTATTTCTAAAACTGCCACAGTGTGAAAAGGGGTCTTAGCGCGGAGACTGCGAGAAAGGCCTTCTCATCTACATCAGTGCCTGACCTCCCAAATGCACTTCTGTAAGAATGGATAAACATTCTCATAGACACACTCCTAAACCTTGTGGGGCCTTCCCAGAAGAGTTGTAGCTGTTTTATAGCTGCAAAGGGTGGGCCAACTCCATATGGAACCCTACAGACTAAGGGCCCTTTCACACTGGTGCGTTTTTGCACTAAAAATGGCGCTATTAAAACGCCCCCCATGCCCCTCAACATTGAAATGAATTAAAAAACGAGGTAAAAACGAGGTAAAATCGCTGTTTTGCCGCGATTTCAATCGCGGAAAAACACTGAGATTTTACCGCGTTTTTTCCGCGTTTTTAATTCATTTCAATGGAGGGGGGCATTTTAATAGCGATATTTTTAGCGCGAAAACGCGGAAAAAACGCACCAGTGTGAAATGGCCCTAAGACTGGGATGCTATTAAAGTGGATGTAAACCCTAAAAAAAAAAAAAAAAAAAATCCCCTCCAAGACAAAGGCAAATTGAAAATGAGCTTGTATGCAGATCGAAGCCCTTCGCAGCGGTCCTCAGACGGTTCGAATCCTGGCAGGTTCAGCAGGGACTGATTGTACCCCTCAAAAAAATGCACAGACTATGTAGCACAGATGACTACAGGAATTTCTGCATCCCTAGTGGCCCTCTGGTCTAGAGATATGGAGGAGTAGATGTAACCAAGCTGGGTTACAGTTCACTTAGACATTAAACCATCTATAAAGAAGCAGTATTGCCTCTTAATAAATGTAGAAAAAATGCACATTCATAAAGCACAGTGTAACGGGAGTCCCTTTTGGGCATACGATGACTGAGAACTGATATCTGGGATTACATGAGATGGGACATTAATGATAATTCATGTATTGCAGGATATCTTGAGATATTACAGGTGGTTAATCCTGTCCACAACAGGTCAACAAGAGAGTGTCTCCTTCAATGCTTAACATAGACTGTTGTCTGCTTCTACAGACCTTTTCATTGTGTGATGCTAATGACACTGTTTTGTGTGAAAAGTCTATTGTTGATAAGGTGTGGAATGTGACTTGTCGGCTGTAGTAATTACCCCCTCTAAGACCCCTTTCACATTGAGGAGTTTTTCAGGCGGTACATCGCTAAAAATAGCGCTGTTATACTGCCTGAAAAACTCCTTCACTGCATCCTCAATGTGAAAGCCCGAGGGCTTTCACACTGAGGCAATGCGCTGGCAGGAGAGAAAAAAATCTCCTGTCAGCAGCATCTTTGGAGCGGTGAGAGAAGCGGCGTGTATACCGCTCCTTCACCACTCCTTCCTATTGAAAACAATGGGAAATCGCGGCAATACGGTATTAACGTCTTTCACGGCTAGCGGGGGTTAATACCACACCGCTAGCGGCCGCAACTCGCAGCAAATCCAACGGTATAGCGCCGCTATTTTTAGCGCCGCTATACCGTCAGCACGGCTGTTTCTGCAATGTGAAAGGGGCCTTAAGGCGGTGCCAGAATGTCTGTCTGGAAGGTGGATTGGAGGGGGAACTCGTTAACCACCAATTGTGTGATGTTTTGGGTGGAGAGTTTCATTGTCCCTGTAACTACTGTAGCATGCTTGTAACTGTATAAAAACCTGAGTGTACCATTAAAAGTATTCATTCGTTTGAACCAAAGACAGAGCTGTGTGTCTCGTCCTTCTGGAGAATTCTAATGGATCGTGTCTGCTGGATGGTTGGAGTGTCAGATAAGCTGTCTTGGGTTGGTGGAATGGGAAATCGTAAACGGTGTTAACCCTTGACCGTTACACACAGCAATGATAATGCCCCATACACACAAGCAGAATGTCTGCCAGCAAAAGTCTGATGTGAGCTTTTCATCAGAAATTCCGACCGTGTGTATGCTCCATCAGACTTTTGCTGTTGGAATTTCCGCCAGCAAAAGTTCGAGAGCAACAAATTCCTGTTGAAAAATCCATTCGTCTGTATGCAATTCCGACAGGGGAAAAAAAACATGCATGCTCGGAAACAATTCGATGCATGGTCGGAAGCATTGAACTTCTTTTTCACGCCTCGTCGTAGTGTTGTACGCCATCACATTCTTAACGCTCGAAAGTTCAGAGAACTTTTGGGTGACCGCGTGTATGCAAGCCACGCTTGAGCGGAATTCCGTCGGAAAAACCGTCCAACTTTTTTCCGACAGAAATTCCGCTTGTGTGTACAGGGCATTAGAGTTCCAAAGCAAGAGGAGCGCTGTGATTTGGGGGTTGGCTAACTTAGCTCAGTGATAGATCCGTTTCACGCAGTCTGAAAGGAAGTTAAAGGGGTTGTAAAGGTACACTTTTTTTACCTTAATGCATCCTATGCATTAAGGTAAAAAAACATCTCACAGCACCGCCCCCCCCCCCCGACCTGACCGTTCGAATCTCCCGGGCGCGTCCACGTCGTCCTCTTCGGTTCCCAGCCTGGCCGTTGATTGGCTAGGCTGGGCGGATTGATAGCAGCGCAGCCATTGGCTAGCGCTGCTGTCAATCAGAGCGGATGACGCGGTGCGCCGGGGGCTGAGCCGAGTGATACAGTCGGCGGCTATGGCCGCCGCTGTATCAGGGGAGCGCGCTCGCAAAAGCTTTCCTCCATGCGAGCGCCCTCGCATGAAGAGGGAAAGCTTTTGCGAGGAGGAGCCCAGAAGACAGCTTTCCGGGCCACTCTGTGCAAAACGAACTGCACAGTGGAGGTAAGTATAACATGTTTGTTATTTTTTTTTTTAAAAGCCCTGACTTTAGTGTCCCTTTAAGGGTTTGCCGGCCCACTTTTAGTAAACAAAACGAAAGTTGTCAAAAATAGTTGCAGGGGACTTTCTCTATCAAAACAGGTAATGAAAATGTCAAGCCACTTGGCTTTCTCTACACCTGATCTGCTGCTTTTGTCAGGATCCTTCAGACCCAGCACTCTGGTCTTTCCTGGCCTTCAGTTTCAGCATCCGGCTGCACATGCCCTGGCCTCTCAATATGGGATCTCCTGACACCCCGAGCTCTCTCACTCCACCAAGACTTAGACTCCCTCAGTCCCCTGAATTCACCTAGTTTCCTCCCAACTCTCCTGTGTGTAAGGAATCTCTCCAACATGGTGTACTAGCACCTCTCCTTATGGTAGTATACCAGTGTCCTGGGAATAGCACACACCTGTCTCCAAACAGGAGCCCTACACTATGGTCAGGTCCTTGCTTATAATTAGTGTGCACATTAACACAGCCTGCAGTAAGACCTGGACTCTGGATTGGAAACTATTTCCCACCCTTCTTTGAAATCTCCAAACTCAAGACCCTGATCTGGGAATTGCCAAGTGTTTACACCGACCGTGTAGAAAACCAATAAAAAAAGGCTAAATTAAAACTGTGAAATTGCTGCTCAAATCTATAAAGTGGACATAAGCACTATCTGAGAATGGAAGGGAAAGTGATGAGCACAACCTCTAAAATGCCTGTGATAAACAAGGGGGATGAAAATATGGTACTAAATTCCAAACACTAAGTAAAGTGACCAAATGTATATGTGCAAAAAATTTCAAAAGTGGAAAAAAATATATAAGGATAAAAAATAAAGTCCAATAGCTTCAGTGAGCATCAAAGTAGAGCCAAACAAATAGAATCCTCTATCCAATTGGATTCTTGTGAATACAGTGTCCTAAATGCTTCAGGCAGTGTTCTTCCTTATATATGAGTGTGACGAGACCCTTTCTCGCCCAGGTCCTGCTCTCCCGACACTCCTCTGCTTCTATTCGATCAGCTTGCAGATTGCAACATCTGATGGTCCAGTCATCCAAGATTCCGGGATCCAACCTACAGCTATGTGCCGATTGGTTCCATGAAGAACACACACCTAGCGAGTTGTATGTATGTTCAACCAGAGCTCTTTACTGAAAGTACACAGCACACTTTTATACAGCATTTGGAACATCCCGCCCCCAACAACCGCTTTTCTATTGGTCAATTGTAAAGTACATTTGTGGTTTACACTCAGGTCCTCTTCCATGCAAATGAGGACTTCAAAATGACTCAGCAGAGATTGGTCCCAAAGCTTGAATAGCAGGACTATGTGTATTGAGACAGGGGGTAATTACTACAATGAAGAAATCGGAACAACAATTAACCACTTAAGACCCGGACCAAAATGTAGGTAAAGGACCTTGCCCCTTTTTGCGATTCGGCACTGCGTCGTTTTAACTGACAATTGCGCGGTCGTGCGACGTGGCTCCCAAACAAAATTGGCGTCCTTTTTTCCCCACAAATAGAGCTTTCTTTTGGTGGTATTTGATCACCTCGGCGGTTTTTATTTTTTGCGCTATAAACAAAAATAGAGCGACAATTTAAAAAAAAAATCAATATTTTTTACTTTTTGCTATAATAAATATCCCCCAAAAATATATAAAAAAACTTTTTTTTTCCTCAGTTTAGGCCGATACGTATTCTTCTACGTATTTTTGGTAAAAAAAATCGCAATAAGCGTTTATCGGTTGGTTTTCGCAAAATTTATAGCGTTTACAAAATAAGGGATAGTTTTATTGCATTTTTATTCATTATTTTTTTTTTACTACTAATAGCGGCGATCAGCGATTTTTTTAGTGACTGCGACAATATGGCGGACACTTCGGACAATTTTGACACTTTTTCGGGACAATTGTAATTTTCACAGAAAAAAATGCATTTAAATTGCATTGTTTACTGTGGAAATGACAGTTGCAGTTTGGGAGTTAACCACAGGTGGCGCTGTAGGGGATGTGTGACCTAATGTGTGTGTTTACAACTGTAGGGGGGTGTGGCTGTAGGTGTGACGTCATCGATCGCGTCCCCCTATTACAGGGATGACGCGATCGATGCTACGGCCACAGAGAAGCACGGGGAAGCCGTGTGTACACACGGCTCTCCCCGTTCTTCCGCTCCAGGGACGGATCGCCGCACTCCAGCGGCGATCGGGTCCGCGAATCCCTGCGGTCCCGGTCCTGGAGCTTCGGACCGGGTCGCGGGCGCGCGCCCGTGACCCACGGCTGGGTACTAAAATCAACGTATATATACATTGATGTGCCCAGCCGTGCCATTCTGCCGACGTAAATGTGCAGTAGGCGGTCCTTAAGTGGTTAACATGAGTCAATTATCTATTCAGGTAGCCGGACGAGGTGGCTAGGCGTCTCGTCTCTGAAAACGGCTATTCATCTGCAGAACACAATGGAAAGGTATTTCACAAGCCACTTAGCATTCCAATAGTCCTCAATAGGCTGATTCCGTTCCAATCCACATCTAGACAGACACAGAGGTATCCTGCAATATGTCTCATCTTCTGCAATACATGAATATGGATTTCACGTAGAAACACTTTACTATCTCACGATCCATGACAATGAGCTCACAGAGTGCTTACCTCACCAATCAGAGAATCGATCCTTACAGCTGTCACATCCAGCTTAATGCAACACAGGCGATCGTTTTACACCACTTCCTTCATGATGACAACTGGGGAGATGACCTCCAGTGTGCTTACTGCTGGCAGCGAACCCCGGTACAATCAAGGCTTGCACATGTGAATAAAGAAGGGAAAAAAGGGTGCCTCTCATCGTGAAGATGTAAAAATAGAGAAACCTTTTTAAGAGCCAAAGTGGGAGCTTACATGCAGTATGAAAGAACGGGCGAACCGTGTGTATAGACTATATTGATGTCACTTCCGACCACACACAATGTAACTGACGCGTTGCGTCACTCAACTTCATCAGAGGACTTCTCCCCAGTTGCCATCATTTAAGTGGTGTAAAACGATCGCCTGTGTTGCATCAAGCTGGATGTGACAGCCGTAAGGCTCGATTCTCTGATCGGTAAGGTAATAGCGCTCTGTGAGCTCATATATAAGGAAGATCACTGCCTGAAGCATTTAGGACACTGTATTCACAAGAATCCAATTGGATAGAGGACTCTTTATTTACATTTTTATTTTTGGCTCTACTTTGATGCTCATGTTCATTATTGAAGCTATTGGACTTTAATTTTTATCCTTTATATATTTTTTTGCCACTGTTACACTTGGTCACTTTATTTAGTGTTTGGTATTTAGTACGATATTTTTATCCGTCTTGTTTATCACAGGCATTTTAGAGGTTGCGCTCATCACTTTCCCTTTCATTTCTTTCTTTCTGATCTGGGATTACCAGTCTGGGAGAAAATGTAAACCCCAGTCTCCTTCATTCAGTCATGTCTGTAAATGTCAGAGGTTTACAATGCCTCATGGGATGTGTAGTTCCGCAACAGCTGGAGGGCCGTAGTTTGAGGATCCCTGGCCTATACTGTCTCACCCTGCTCTGCACATGCTCAGTTGCTTTCTATTAGGCCCTGTGCCAAATTCATAGAGGCCGATATGCTGACAGCCTAAAGATTTAGTGCTGTTCAGGGGCTTTGGGCTTCAGAAAAATGGCAGCCTCTGGCAAGAGGAAACAGGAGCAATGTTGGAGGCAATTTCCAGCACACACTAGTTTTGGTAGCATAATTATTTATTATAGTAGAATGTACAGTGGGGAAAAATATTAGATTCCCTGCAAATATACATTTGCCCACTTACAAAAAAATTAAGGGTCTATAATTGTTATCATAGGTGAATTTTAAATGATAGAGACAGAATATCAACCAAAAATTCTGGAAAAACACATAATACAAATGTTATAAACTGAGTTGCAGTTCAATGAGTAAAAAAAGTATTTAACCACTTCATTACTAGGCACTTTAACCCCCTTCGTACCCAGACCAATTTTCAGCTTTCAGCGCTGACGCAATTTGAATGACAATTGCGCGGTCATACAACACTGTACCCAAATTATATTTTTATCATTTTTTCCCCACAAATGGAGCTTTCTTTTGGTGGTATTTGATCATCTCTGCTATTTTTATTTTTTGCGCTTTAAACAGAAAAAGACAGAAAATTTTGAAAAAAAACACAATATTTTTTACTTTTTGGCCTCGTACACACGAGTAAATCCATTTGTTCAAATCGGTCGGACCGACCGATTTGAACAAATCTGTCTGCTGGGATTTTGGTTTGCTCGCGTGTGTACACGCGCAAGCCAAAATCCCCGCCAGCAGTCACCGCACCAGGATATAAAACACTTCCGCGCATGCGCCGAATCCATTCGGCGCCGGTGCGAGACGACATGTCTGCTGGTAAGTGTACTAACCAGCAGACATGTCGGGCGGACGGATTCCCACCCGATAGATTTCAAAGCATGCTTTGAAATCTGTCGGGTGGCCAAATCCGTCGGCTCGCCCGTACACACGATCAAATCTGTCGGGTGGCCAAATCCGTCGGCTCGCCCGTACACACGATCGAATCTGTCTGCTGGGACAGTCTAGCAGACCGTTTCCAGCAGACAGATTTGATCGTGTGTACGAGGCCTGAGTTATAATAATATCCCAATTTTTTTAAAAAAATAATATTTTTCCCTCAGTTTAAGCTGATACGTATTCTTCTACATATTTTTGTTAAAAAAAACGCAATAAGCGTTTATTGATTGGTTTGCGCAAAAGTTATAGCACCTACAAAATAGGGGATAGATTTATGATTTTTTTTTTTTTACTAGGAATGGCGGAAATCTGCGATTTTTTTTTTTTTTTTTTGTCAGGCCTGCGATATTGCGGCGGACATATCGGACACTTTTGACACAATTTTGGGACCATTCACATTTATACAGCGATCAGTGCTATAAAAATGCACTAATTACTGTATAAATGTGATTGGCAGGAAAGGGGTTAACACTAGGGGGTGAGGAAGGGGTTAAATGTATTCCCTGGGTGTGTGGGGGGGGGGTGACTGGGGGAGGTGACCGACTCTGTGTCCCTATGTACAAGGGACACAGATCGGTCTCCTCTCTCCCTGACAGCACGTGGAGCGCTGTGTTTACACACAGAGCTCCACGTCCCTGCTGTCACCTGCTGGGACTGCCGATCGCGTGTACCCGCGGACATCGCGGCCGCCAGGCACGCGCATCGGCTTCCCAGCGATGCGACGGCACAGTGTTTACCCGCTGCGCGCCCCACAGCGGCGCGCGCGGGTAATGCACACAAAAGCCGTCCAAAGACGTCTACCTGGCACCTCAGGTCGGCGCTGTAGACGTCTTTTGACGATAGCGCCGGCCTGAAGTGGTTAATCGCCAAGCAAAACATGACTTAGTACTAAGTGGAGAAACCCTTGTTGGCAAGCACAGAGGTAAGACGTTTCTTGTAGGGGGTGACCAGTTTTGCACACATCTCAGGAGGGATTTTGATCTACTCTTCTTTACAGATCTTCTCTAAATCCTTAAAGTGGTTGTAAACCCAAAAAAATTAGAGTATAAGAGTATAAGATTTCCTATCATCTGTGCCCAGTCTTGACACACAGAGTTTATCCAGATCTGAGAAATCCAGTGAAATCCAAATTCAGTGAAAATGAACAGCCTTCCAGATAAAACCCTGCCTAAAGCAAAAGTCAGTTTTCTCTCTTTTTACTTTGAGTGAGAGGTTATTTACATATCTAGCTAGGACATGTTTATCATATGTTATGTTTTGTTTATCATAACATGAGGTGATATAACATCATAACACATCCTAGTAATATACAATGAACTTTGGATCACCTCTTGTTATGATAAACATGTCCAAGCTAGATATGTAAATAACCTGTTACTGAAAGCAATAACAGAGAAACAGATTTAACATAATTTGGCAAGTTTTTATCTGAAATTCTGTTAATTTGCACTGAACTTTAAAAAAGGATTACTCAGCGCTGGATTAAGGGCTCTTTCACACTTCCGTTCAGTTTTCCCCTTCAGTTTTTTCCCCTTCAGTTGATCAGTTTTTCATCCGTTTTTCGTCCGTTCCGTTTTTTTTGATGGAAGAAAAATAGGGTTTTCTTCCGTCCAAAAAAACGGAGCTTACCGCAGACGGATGTTAACGGACGTTTAGCGGATGCTCATAGGGAAGCATTGAGGTCCGTTAACGGACGTCCAAAAAAAACGGACAAACTGAACGGACGTGTGAAAGGGCCCTAACTCTGTGTGGCAAGACTGGGCACAGATGATAGGAAATCTTATACTCTACATTGTGACATTAAAAAAAAAAAAAATTTGGGGGGGTTTACGACCACTTTAAGGTGTCTTGGCTGTCACTTGGCAACTCAAAGTTTCAGCTCCCTCCAAAAAAAATTCTATAGGATTAACGTCCGGAGACCTGGCTAGACCACTCCATGACCTCAATGTGCTTCTTTCTGAGCTACTCCTTTGTTGCCTTGAAGGTATGTTTTGGGTCATTGTCATGCTGGAAGACCCATCTTTAGTGTTCTGGCTGAGGGAAGAAGGTTCTCATGCAAGATTTTACAATACATGACCCCGTCCATTGGCCCCTCAATGCAGTTAAGATGACTCTCTGCCCTTGACTGTAGGGATGGTGTTTTGAGGGTCATAGTCAGCTTTTTTCTTCCTCTAAACGCGACAAATCGAGTTCATGCCAAAGAGCTAAATTTTGTTCTCATCTGACCACAGCACTTTCTCCCAAACAAAGTCCCATCTCCTGGACTGGCTCCTGTGATAGACAGCACACTATTCCAATGCCGGGAAAATTAAGTAGCGTGATGTCTATTGTAGAAGGTGATCCAGGAAGTGGGACTTTGTATGAAAGCAGAGTTCCCCTCTCTGTGTGATTTGCCGGCTTTCCTCCTCTCTACCTTTCCTACAATTTACTGGCTGCTTGCTGGGAGGAAAATTGGCTCCCATGAGGCTTTGCTGATTGACACTGGTAGGCTGTGCTGATGGGCACTGATGAGGCTACTTTGTTGTGACTGCACGGATAGGCTGCACTAGTGGGCACTGATACTCTGAACTGATGAGCAGTGATATGCTGCACTGATAGGCTGCATTGGTGGCCACTAATGACGCTGCACTGATCCATTTGTTAATATTTATTTCTGTAACTTAATTCTGCATAAAACATTTAACAGTGTAATTTCATGAGAATTTATGAGGGTGGGGCAGGGTAGGGGTTGGGTGAGACAACTGGTAACTCTTAAGGCCTGACTAGTGGCTCAGGACTTGAAATTTTGAGCCCTGTGCTAGTGTATAGTGATAGTCAATTATCACACATATAAATAAAATTATATTAAAAATAAATTGGTCAAAAAGTTTATATAAAAGTCCCATACACAATCCAGTGAATGTGCAATCCCAGGCAGGTATGCAAATCTGTTTTCAAAAGATGATCTTCACACCGCACTGATCATCTGTGAGGCTTCCCGGCCCCCCTGCTACACTCAGGACGCTGGGTGTACAAGTACTCGTGCAAATGCTTGGTATCGACCCTGGTATCGGTAAAAAACCCTAGTTCAGAGAGATAACATCCCTTATGATGGGATGGTTAATTGTAAAGGAAGATCCTGTCATTCGGTGTAACAGTCACACAGGATCCTTGTGTACTATTATGCTGCCAGTGCTAGTAATAAACTGTATTAGTAACTCCTACCAGGTACTATAGACCAGTGAACAGGCAGACAGACTTCTCCTTCTCTCTTGGGCTAAGCAATACTCAAGGTACTGGGGAAGAGGAAATAGAAATGGGAAGCAAGACTGGGGAAGAGGAAATAGAAATGGGAAGCAAGAGTGGGGAAGAGGAAATAGAAATGGGAAGCAAGAATGGGGAAGAGGAAATAGAAATGGGACGTAAGAAAAAAAAGGGAGAGCAAAAAAAGACAGGAAGTGCGTTAACACCAGCAGTCTGCAACATATTACTGTAGATGGGGATTGCCAAGGGGGCCCTGGGTTTTTAGGACCACTCTTTTCATTGAAGGCTTGTGTCTTAGTTTCTGTTGGTCAACAATGACAGCTGATTTTTGAAAAACCTTGACTAGTAAGTAATTCTAATAGCAGGAATTGCTGTTGCTTTCAGCAATTTAGACTGGAGAGTAGCAAAGGCCATGAGGTGAGAACCTAGTCTCTAACCCAGGGGTCAGCAACCCATAGATTACAATTCACCAGTAGATCGTGATCAGATGACTGGTAGATGGGCTGGGCTTGCTGATCCACCATCCTAGAGTGTAATGCAAAGTGTCTACTTGTAAGTTGGAGCTGTAGTAGGAAGAAAAAGCCGCATAACCCAAATGCCTCATCTATAGTGCTGGCTCCTGTGCCAGCTGCACGCCACCTCTTATCCCGGCTAGTGGTCTCCAGAATGGTGCCAGCAGCAGGAAAGAGAGCTTCGTGCCAGTGTGAAGCAATACACTGAGTATAATAGTATCGGGCTAATATCACACTGATGTGCGGCGGTTTACCCACACTACGTGTGTAGTGCAATGTACCTGCAGCTTTCCTGCGCTTCGCCATAGCCTTCTATTATATCCTGCGGGTTTGGTGCACTTTCAGAATGTGCACTAAACCTGCAGGATATAAAAGTCTATGACAAAGCGCAGCTAGCCCAGGAAAGTCACAGATGCACTGCGCTGCATCTGCGGTACAAGTAAACTGCAGCACATCAGTGTGAATGCAGCCTTATAGGGGGCTCGGAACATTAAGGGTTCATTTACATTTGCAGTTTGGGGCATGGTAAAACTTGAGATGTGTTTTACCACATCTCACCTTGGATGAAGCAGAAGCTTGCAGTTGTGGGGTACTTGTAGAATGGCCCCATTTAATCGAATGGGTCACGATTGTCAGGTAGCACCCACTAAAAAACACAGGGGATTTAATTCCTGCTGTGGCATGTGTACACTTTTTTAACTGCTGCCTCAGCAGCTAAAGGGGGTAGGGATTTGAGTCGATAAACTGCAGGGTTTTACTGCCCTTCAACTTTACATGTGAACAAGCCCTAAGGGTGCCGCTGCTGAACGCAAGTAAGAGTTTATTCACAAGTGCAGCAGGCACTGCTGTTCCTCTGAAAAGCGATCCAAGTATGCTTGACAAGTGATGAGGAGGCGATATGTTGCCTCCTCACCTCCTGATTTTAAACTTATGATTGCTTTGCCAGACATGTGATTGCAAAACGATAGTACAGCATTTAGAGCAGGGGTCTCAAACTCAAATTACCTGAGGGCCGCAAGACAAGTTTTCATATCCCATGGGGGGCCGCATGCAAACTTTCAAACTTCAAAAACAGTACTGGTGTCAGCGAACATATTAATAACCACCAGCTCTGTGTCAGTGGACGCATTATTAACCCCCAGCACTGGTGTCAGCGGACACATTAACCCCCAGCACTGGGGTCAGCGGACACATTATTAACTCCCAGCACTGGTGTCAGCGGACACATTATTAAACCCTAATATTGGTGTCAGCAAACACATTATTAACCCTGACCACTGCACACGGACCACTGCACACGGACCACTGCACTGCACATGGACCACTACACTGCACACTGCCGACAGACCACTACACTGCCGACAGACCACTACACTGCCGACAGACCACTACACTACACACTGACCACTCACGATCATGGCACAGCACATCAAGGCTCACAGCCCAGCAAATTAGGGCACAGCACATCAGGGGACAGCACATCAGGGTACAGCACATCAAGGCACAGAACCCAGCAAATAAGGGCACATGGCACAGCACATCAGGGCACAGGGCACAACACATCAGGGTAGAGGGCACATCAGGGCACAGCGCACATCAGGGTACAGGGCACAGCACATAGGGGTACAGCACAACAGGCCACATCAGGGTACAGAGCACAGCACAGGACATATCAGGACATGGCACATCAGGGTACAGGGCACATGAAACAGCACATCAGGGTACAAAGCCCAGCAAATCAGTGTACATGGCACACATCAGGACACATGGGGCATATCAGGGCACATGAGAGCACATCAGGCACAGCACATCAGTACAGGGCACATGGCACTACAGGGCACAGGGTACCCTGATGTACAGAGCCCAGCACATCAGGGTACATGGGGCACATGGCACATCAGGGTACCTGGGGCACATGGCATATCAGGGTACATGGGGTACATCAGGGCACAATCAGAGCACATCAGGCATACCTCACAACGAAGTTGGTGAGCCAAGGGGGGTTCGCAGATCATAGTTGATAAGCGGGGGAGGTTCCGCGGATCGGAGTTGTTGAGCGGGGGAGGTTCCGCGGATCGGAGTTGTTGAGCGGGGGGGTTCGCAGATCAAAGTTGTTGAGCAGGGGGGGTCCACGGCTCGGAGTTGTTTAGGGGGGGGGGGTCCGCAGATCAAAGTTGTTTAGGGGGGGGGTTCCAAGGCTTGGAGTTGTTAAACGGAGATTTACCGCCAATCGCGGGGATTTGCCGCAAATCGCGGGGATTTGCCGCGAATCGCGGGGATTTGCCGCGAATCGCGGGGATTTACCGCGAATCGCGGGGATTTTTTTCGCGAATCGCAGGGATTTGCCGCGGGCCATTTATTACCGATCCGCGGGCCGTAAATGGCCCGCGGGCCGGTACTTTGAGACCCCTGATTTAGAGGTTTAAATCAGGTGTGAGGAGGTGACACTGTGCTCAGTGATCTTTGACTTCTCCCATGTTGTTCAGGTAGATCTCCACCTTATTAAAGTGTCTGTAAACCCTCAAATATACCCAGTGAAGTGAGCAGCCTCAGATGATACACCTAGATTAAACAAACCCTCCTACAAAAGTTTTACATGTATATCTGCTGTCTTCAGCTTTATATACTGTTTAGAAAGTGCACGGGAATGGGGGGGGGGGTTATTTACTAAAAGAAAATCCACTGTGAACTGCAAGTACACTTGGAAGTGCAGTCCTTATAGATCTGAGGGGGCCATGCAAGGAAAATAAGATGGCATTTTTGATTGGATGATAGAAATCAGCAGAGTTTCCCCTCATTTCGATCTTCCCCCACAGATCTACAGCACTTCCAAGTGCACTTGTAGAGCAAAGTGGGTTTTCTTTTAGTAAATCAACCCCACGGTGTTAGAATTTTCATTTCCTCATTCAGCAGTAGCAGTGTAGTGTTGGATTGAACAGGGAGACTTGGCAGAAGTTATCATGCAGATAACAAAATAACGGAGCAGGAGAAAGCCACAGGAATTAGTACTTTGAAGAGATAAGAAAACACTGCAGATATACAGTATGTGCCCAGCTCAAATTTCATGAATCGGGTTTACATCCACTTTAAGGTTGACTACCTCCGCTATAACCCAGGGCTCGACAAAATCCGGACGCAATTGCGACAAGAAATTGTGACCTGGCGCCCGCCGGTATTTGAGGCTGCGGCTTTGGGGCCTCAATTACCTGCTGTCGCGGGCCCGCCGCGAACGTGTGGTGGGGGCGCGTGGAGGCACAGGATCCTGTGTCTCCGTGCTCCCACGCGATGGCCGGTAATTGAGGCCGCGGCTTTGCAGCCTTGTGAAGGCCCAAGCTTTCTTCTGTGACCTGGCGCCACCTGGTGGTGGTCGTTGGAAGTACAAGTAAAACAGCAGTTCTAATGTGTTTTCTTCACTGTTTTCACTGCCATCTCCTTTTCTCTAATTGGAACCCCCAAACATTATATATATATATATATATAAACACCCTAGAGAATAAAATGGCGATCGTTGCAATACTTTCTGTCACACTGTATTTGCGCAGCGGTCCTAAAAGCGCACTTTTTTGGGGAAAAAATACACTTTTTTTAAATAAAAAAATAGGACGACAGTAAAGTTAGCCCAATTTTTTTAATATTGTGAAACATAATGTTACGCCGAGTAAATTGATACCCAACATGTCACGCTTCAAAATTGTGTCCGCTCGTGGAATGGCGACAAACTTTTACCCTTTAAAATCTCCATAGGCGAGGTTTAAAAAATTCTACAGGTTGCATGTTTTGAGTTAGGAGTTCTAGGGCTAGAACCGTTGCTCTCGCTCTAACGATCACGGCGATATCTCACATGTGTGGTTTGAATACCGTTTACATATGCGCCCACTGCTCACGTATGTGTTCGCTTCTGCGCGCGAGCTTGGTGGGACGGGGCTTGTTTTCTGGCTCCTAACTTTTTTAGCTGGCTCCTAGATTTCAAGCAAATTTGTCAAACCGTGCTATAACCTTTTTGATTGCATATTGAAATTATTCCCCAAATTATCCCATGGTGCTGTCTTGTTCCAGGTAAGAAGTATTACGTGAAGAGTTGAAGCTTTTACATCAGTATAACTGCCAGACAGTTGTTGTGCTAATAATAGAGCACATTTTGACTCCTTTCTTTACCCCCTTTTCTCTCACCAGGTATTTTGTGAACCTTCACTGTAATCAAAACTAGAATGTCATCTCCAAGATTTTTTATTGCAGCCCGGGACTTTTCCTCACTTCTCCAGTCTTCTGATGGCACACCTGAGAGAGTAGAGAGAGGGAGCCTGTTAACATTAACCGGAAATCCACCTTCTAATCCCAACAGGAAGGACAGTGCCCTTCATCATTTAGAGACACTTTGGCTTAGGGTTCATGAATCCAAAAAGTTGGTTGGTGTAAGCTCCGAGTCAGTACATGAAGTTGAAAAGTTGATTTGGAGCATGTTATTGGCAGTTACTGATACAGAAGAGCGTCTAGTCTTTTTTCGGGAACGCAGTAGGTTGAAGGAAGTTATGGACCTCCGCACTGGAGACTTTGTACGTGTTCAGGTTATTTCATCCAGTGGACGCAAGGAGAGGGGTGTTTTGCGGTACAAAGGATCTGTCAATCACAAAGAAGAAATTCTTTTTGGAGTGCAGTTATTGGTAAGATCTATGCAGATATTCATATTTTGTACATATATGTGACTCTAATGAGATTACTAACATATGCAATCAATCAATCAACACATCATCTGCCATCTGGACTACTGGAAGTTTGTGAAAGGGCTTACAGTTTACAAAGCTAGCAACACTAGGGCACATAACAAATAAAGTTGACAGACTTAACCACTAGAGGTCCGCGCTATTGACAGAATACGTCAACAGCGCGGACCTGAGGCGCCGGGGTCACGTCTTTGGACGTCATTTTCTTGTAATTCCCCGTGCGTGCCACAGGGAAAAACAGTCCCGTCGCATCACCAAGGATTCGATGAGTGTACCCGGCGGCCGCGATGTCCGTCGGGTACACGCGATCGGCGGTAAAACAAATAGATGACAGCAGAGACGTGGAGCTCTGTGTGTAAACACAGAGCTCCACGTGCTGTCAGTGGAGAGGAGAGCGATCTGTGTCCCTTGTACATAGGGACACAGCATCGGTCACCTCCCCCAGTCACCCCCCTCCCCCCCACACAGTTAGAACACACCCAGGCAATACATTTAACCCCTTCCTCACCCCCTAGTGTTAACCCCTTCAATGCCAGTCACATTTATACAGTAATTAGTGCATATTTATAGCATTGGTCGCCGTATAAATGTGAATGGCGCCAAAAATGTGTCCGATGTGTCCGCCGCAATATCGCAGTCCCAATAAAAATCGCAGATCGCCGCCATTACTAGTAAAAAAAAAAATATTAAAAATCATAATTCTGTCCCCTATTTTGTAGGCGCTATAACTTTTGCGCAAAGCAGTCACTTATTGTGATTTTTTTTTTACAAAAATACGTAGAAGAATACGTATCGGCCTTAACTCGGAAAAAAAAATATAAAAAAAAAATAATTGGGATATTTATTATAGCAACAAGTAAAAAATATATATATATTTTTAAATTGTCGCTATTTTTTTGTTTATAATGCAAAAAATAAAAACCGCACGGGCGATCAAATACCACCAAAAGAAAGTTCTATTTGTGGGGAAAAAAAGGACGCCAATTTTGTTTGGGAGCCACGTCAAACGACCGCGCAATTGTCAGTTAAAGCGACGCAGTGCCGGACGCTGAAATTTCGCCTGGGCACGAAGGGGGTTTATGTGCCCAGTAAGCAAGGGGTTGTAAAGGTACAATTTTGCTTTTAAATGTCCTTTTTTCTTCTGAGAAATGCTCACTTCCTGTTCTTCTGTCTGTAACTCCACACAGTAATGCAAGGCTTTCTCCCTGGTGTGGAGTGTAACTGCTTGTAAAATGCGGTAACGTGCATTTTGCCACATTTTGTATATAGGGATTTTTGGCTATTTGCAAAAAAATATATATAGAAGCATTTTAATTATATATATATATATATATATATATATATATATATATAATTTAGAACGGCATGTAAACGTGGCAAAACTGATGTTTACTATCTGTAAAGTTAAATCCTTCAGGGGAGGTTGTAAAACGTCCCGTCTACACTAAGCCTTATTGTCGATTTTTTTTTTTTTTTCCATGCAAACATCTCGTTCCTGTGTGCGGCCACTTCTTTCTACATACCTCAGCAATGACGGTGAGCCGGGGGAAGGACCTGTAGAGATATTGCAGATATTCGATGGCCTGAGCGGTGCTTGTTTTGTGTTTTAGACAGAAATTACACTTAGAGATTGATTTACTAAAACTGGTGAGTGCAAAATATGGTGCAGCTCTGCATAGAAACCAATTGGCTTCTGAATTTAGCTTGACCAAATAAGCTTTGCACTCTCCAGTTTTAGTAAATCAACCCCCCTTAGTGCTCTGGATAGAGACATGTGCACACTATAATACAGGGGTCTCCAACTTCCTAAACAAAGGGCCAGTTAAAGTGGTTGTAAACCCACTTTTTTGACTTTTACCTACAGGTAAGCCTATCTCCTAAACCTGTACGGTTTAGAGATATTCCCCTCGCAATGTGCCGCTGATTGCAGCGGCGCATCGCAGGGGATATCCACGGCGAAAGGACCGGCAGCCGCCGACCCATTGCCGATTTGAAATCTCCCGTGAGCACGCGCGGGAGTGGCGTCATCGCCGCTCCAGCCATTCACAGCGCTGGAGCGGCGATACCCGGAAGACACGCCGGAGCAAGATAACATCTCGATCGGCGTTGACCAGGTAAGTGTTCTTCACCTCGTTCCGAGGTAAGTATTTCATAATCGGCTAGTATACTAGCTGATTATGCCTTTTGCCTTGCAGGTTTACAAAAAAAAATTGTATATGCGGTTTACAACCGCTTTAACTGTCGTTTCAGACTTTTGGGGCCTGGACTGTGGCCAGTGGGAGTTAACAATGCAACTTTGGCATTGGGGGGGGTGCCAGGGGGAGGAATACTGCCCCATCATTGGCGTCAATAGGAGTAACCATGCCCCATTGTTGTCAGTAGTAGGAATTACTAAGGGAAAGGGAACAGTGCCCCAAGGGCATGCGCAGTAAGTATTCAGCTGACGGAACATCACTTCTGTTACCTAATCTGACGGGTCACCTATTCTGATGGAACACCGGAGAAAGGCAAGCAAAGGACCACAGTTTGGAGACCACTGCTAAAAAGAGATATTCGTTGTTCATAATTCATGTCTGAGGTTTACAACCAATTTTAAAATATTCAGTTATAGCTGGTAGCCTTCACTTCCAAGGCCTAGATAAATGATGCACATGCCTTGGAGTCTTCCTATCTTCTCATACTTCAATGTGTTCTATTAGATGTACAAGTGAATGAGAAGGGTCACCCTTATGTGTTTCAACCATTCTCACAACTGTCCCAAACATTAGCTTTGGAGCGCTCATGCTATAATAGTCTTTCTCTAGTCACCTGTCGGCCTACTTTTTTTATAATGACATATGTGACCTCACGTGCAAGTCATTTTTTGTTTAATTTTCTTTTGTTATCCATTCACAGGGATCTGCAGAGGGGAAGGGCTTCACTGATGGCTCATTCCGTGGACACAGGTTTTTCCACTGTAATGAGAATTGTGGAGTCTTTGTTCCAGGAAGTAGGCTGGAGCGGGATTTGGGAAAACACCAAGTTCAGAAACAGAGTGACATGGATGACAAGCCTTCAGGAGAGCAAGACGAATTAGTGCACAGACCCAGGAACCACCAGAAACCACTGACATTTTTGCCACGGGGAGTTAAGCACCCAAGCCCACCAAGAGCTGTGGAGAAAAGCCGGGAGGTTCAGCGAGCTGATGAGAAAAACAGAGAAGGACCAAAAGCCAGTGAGAATAAACATGAGGCTCCAAGAGTTGTTGAGAAAGACAGAGAGATGCCTAAGGGTGGTGAGATGTCATTTTTATATATACTGTATATATGCGTCTAGTATTTTCTATAAAAGGGATCACTCGATCGATGCAGCCGCCACAGTGAAGCACGGGGAAGCTGTGTTTACATACGGCTCTCCCCGTTCTTCAGCTCCAGGGAGCGAGCGGGCGGCTAGAAACAAATAGCCGCTCCCTCGTCCCAGATCGCTCCCCGCGGGTTTTCAATCACTCCCCGCGGGTTAATAAGGCTGCAAAGTGCATCGAGTGAGAACCAATCCAAAATCATCTCAGAATTTTTCTTAAATTTTTTTTTTGTGTGTGTTTATTTTTTTATTACAAACATTTCATACACTGCCTTCTCTGTGCAGTTGGTTTTGCAAAGAGCAGCCTGGATCCTCCTCTTCTCTGGTACCTCTTTGGTGTTTCTGGCCCCTCCCTCCTGTCGAGTGCCCCCACAGCAAGCAGCTTGCGTTTGTCACCCTACATGGAGACAATAAGACCCCACATCTCTCCTCCAGGCTTGAAAGCATGAGATTGTGAAAAAAATTCACTGATCTCATGCCGACAGGCGCAATTGCGGCTTTGTTTACTTCCGGGTAAAAATGTTATATATATATATATATATATATATATATATATATATATATATATATATATATATATATAGGGCATATTTATTATAGCGAAAAGTAAAAGATATTGCATTTTTTTTTTTTTCAAAATTGTCCTCTATTTTTGTTTATAGCGCAAAAAATAAAAACCACAGAGGTGATCAAATACCACCAAAAGAAAGCTCTATTTGTGGGGAAAATAAAGGACGTCAATTTTGTTTGGAAAACACGTCACACAACTTGTCAGTTAAAATGACGCAGTGCCAAATCTCTTAAGTGGTTAAAGTGGATTTTTTTTTCCCCACAAAAGAAAATTGCATTTGAAAGACCGCTGCGCAAATATATAAAATATTGCAACAACCACAATTTTTAATTTAATTTTTAATTTGAAGAGTCAGAAAGGTTTGGAGCTCTTTTACACTGGGGTGGTAGCGGTAAAGTGCCGCTAGTTTTAGTGGCACTTTACCACTGTTCTAGCAAATACACAGAGAGTCATCTTGGGACTTTGAGTGAGGTGAGCACAGTAAGCCACTGAATAACAAAAGATTAAAATGGTATTACTATATTTACAAGAAATAATATACATACATGAATGGTGTAGACTAAAGCATAGCCAATAAAAAATTGCACATGATAGAAGTAACATTGGTACATGTAGATATCATACAGTATGCACAGGCATCAAATAACCTGGCGCATTTCATGAGACATAGCTCATAGCCTTTAAGAGAAGTCTGAGGCCTCGTACACATGACCGAGAAACTCGACAGAACCCATCAAGAAACTTGGTGGGAGAGCTTTTTTGCCGAGGAAAACGGTCGTGTGTATGCTTTTCATCGAGAAAACTGTTCTCTTTTTCCTCAACGGGAGTCTCAATTTGCTCGTCGTGTTCCTCGTCGGGCTAGTTTACGACGAGAAACACGTTGGTGTGTATGCTTAGAAATCCGCGCACCTTCGGTAAAAGTAGCGTTTGTAATGGAAATGGCACATTTGTCACCCTGTAACAGACTGAAAAGTGCAAATCGTCTCTCACCAAACTTTTACTAACATGCAGTAACATGAGATTAGTAAAAGCAGCCCCAAGGGTTGTGCCAGTGGAATCGAACTTCCCCTGCTGTTGTATGTGTTTGAAGTCACCCAGTTTGAGAACGAGGAGATTTGGTCTTGACTGTGTGTACGCAAAGACAGCTTGTCAAGTTTCTCGACAAGCCTAACAAGGAACTCGTCGAAGAAAACGATGTGTCTTTTCCGATGAATTCCTCGGTCGTGTGTACAAGGCCTGAGTCTTTAAGAGATCTTTAAGAGATTAAATTTTCCTCCCTTATTTACAGACCGAACTTCATTCTTTTGCTCCAAAGAACAAAACCTTACACTGTTTATAGTTGGCTCCGCTGCTGAGGAATGTTGTGAAACTTGGCAGACTGCCTGTTTTTTGTTTTGTTTTTTGACAGCTGGGCTTGAGCAGAGAGCTCTGCATAGAATCCGGAAAATTATTTAAGATCTTGAGGGGAGGGGGATTAGAATCATGATCTCAATTCTAAAAGCGGAGGTTCCCCCTAAATATAAGCCCTCCCATGTGATCCAGCATACTGGCGTCAGCGCCAGTATGCTGTTTTTTTTTTTTTTTTAATCCATGTACTTACTGTATTATGCTGAATTTTTATTTTTTTACCCCGCGGTGGACGGCGCCAGTATAGCGCGTCACATCTTACGAAAGTACCCGAAAAGGACTCGGGTAATCTCGGCGAAAATGCGGCGCCTGCGCACAGACCTAGGAGCTGACTGCGCAGGCGCCGTATTTCTCTGAGTCCTACGGCTATGGCGCGTCACGCCCTCCGAAAAACGCCAAAATAGGACTCGGAGAAATACGGCGCCTGCGCAGTCAGCTCCTAGGTCTGTGCGCAGGCGCCGCATTTTCGCCGAGATTACCCGAGTCCTTTTCAGGTACTTTCGTAAGATGTGACGCGCTATACTGGCGCCGTCCACCGCGGGGTAAAAAAAATAAAATTCAGCATAATACAGTAAGTACATGGATTAAAAAAAAAAAAAAACAGCATACTGGCGCTGACGCCAGTATGCTGGATCACATGGGAGGGCTTATATTTAGGGTGAACCTCCGCTTTAATGATTAATTGTGCAGCTCTAATATGTTCCTACAAATGGCATATTAATTTAATCTTTAGGTATGTACAATGTATTGTGACCTTGTATTGATGCACAGACAGGCCTAGAAAAGACCCATGTAAAAATAGTGCTGTGGGGCCGGTGCTCTTGTTCCTTGCTCATTAACATAACATTTTCTGTAGCTGGCTAAGTACTACCAAGAAGAGACATCATCCCTCCATATACTTGCATACTTAAAAATCCTTGTGACAATGTGGTAATCAGCCATTGATTCACATAGTATGAATTATGCCCTGATTAGCATCATCTTCTCTGTATCCTGATTGTAATCTGAATTTTAAAATACATTCATTATCCACCTTTTTTGTGTTAAATAGTTACAAGAGCCAAAAACTGTGCTTGTAATAGAGAAATGCATTAAAGCGTTAGTAGTATATACTGACGTAGCACTGACATTCTAGGAAGCAACAAAGGGGCTAGGACCTAGGTAATGCTATTTGGTTAGAAGGACTGAACCATGTATTACCCAAGACAAATGTCCAAATGAACTGACAGATGGAGTGAACTCGCTACCAAATATTTTCGCCACACTGTTTTAATCCTGGCCACAGGATATGCTTCGCCACATATAACCAGGGATTTACATAATGGAGTTTATTTTATTTGAAGCACAAGTTCAGCTTTTTTTCTTGGAAAGAATGTGGTGTCACAAGAACGGGAAACAAGCTGATTTTTTTCCCCCCAGGGGGGATCAGAGACCGTAAAACTTGGCAGTTTGTTAAAACAGAATTGTTAATGCAAAAGTTTAATGTATTCACTGAGAAAAGAATTTGAGTTATTATTGCAATGGTTACCATAAGAACCCTCAGATATAAAAATATGCAGTGCTCATATACAGGATCGAAAAATATTAACAAAAACACATTGTGATATTTACATAGGTGAGTATCCTAGTAAAATGATAAACCTTAAACCACTTGCTTACTGGGCACATATACCCCCTTCCTGCCCAGGCGAAATTTCAGCTCCCAAACAAAATTGACGTAATTTTTTCCCCACAAATAGAGCTTTCTTTTGGTGGTATTTGATCATCTCTGCGGTTTTTATTTTTTGCGCTATAGACAAAAATAGAGCGTCAATTTTGAAAAAAACACAATATTTTTTACTTTTTGCTATAATAAATATCCACATTTTTATTTTTTTAAGTATTTTTTTTCTCAATTTAGGCCGATGGTATTCTTCTACACATTTTTGGTAAAAAAAATCGCAATAAGCATATAGTGATTGGTTTGCGCAAACGTTATAGCGCCTACAAAATAAGGGATAGTAATGGCGGCAATCTGTGATTTTTGTCAGGACTGTGATATTACGGCGGACGCATCGTCACACTTTTGATACATTTTTGGGACCATTCACATTTATACAGCGAATAGTGCTATAAAACTGCACTGTTTACTGTATAAATGTGATTGGCAGGGAAGGGGTTAACACTAGGGGGTGATCAAGGGGTTATATGTGTACCTTGCTAGGTGATTCTTACTGTGGGGGGAGGGGACTGACTGGGGGAGGTGACCGATGGTTGTCCCTATGTACAAGGGACACCGCATCGGTCTCCTCTCCCTGACAGGACGTGGATCTCTGTGTTTACACACACAGAGAGCCACGTTCCTGGCTCTGTGACTGCTGGTCGCTGGTGCCTAGTAGACATCGCGGCTGCAAGGCACGTGCATTGGCACCTGAGTGACGCGGCAGGCGCGCGTGTGCCCCCCCCCCCCCAGCGGCGGGAGGCCAGAGGCCACATATTGCCATGTATAGAGCCATTTTAGGGCCGTAAAAAGTCGATAGGTGGATGGGAAGTGGGTTAAAGTATGTAAAAAAAAAAAAAAGATAAACAATAGGAAAAAATCATAAAAACTAAACAGTCCACCAATGTGCATAGACCAGAGTTCCAAAGTAAAAAACTTAATAAAGATGAATGAACATCAACACATTTCACTGGAATAGGGGCCTCAAAAGAAGTTGAAATAAGACTTGCAGAGAAAGCCACCACCAACTGTATCAAGGCTTACCAGAGGTTGTGGACTTATCAGACGAAACGCATCAGGAACACCTGCCTCTGAGCCAGCACAGATGGTAATTAGACACTCCCAGAAGAGGAGAGCGCTTTGATCTGCAAGGAGGTGGGTTCTGTTGTAGAATTTTTTTTTTTTCCTGGAGTAGTCAAATTTGCTAGCAGGTTCAGAGGCACATTTACAAGTGAAAGCAATTATTTATGGAAAAGAAAAATACTGCACGTAACCATTTAAACTATTTTCCTGTGCTGAGAGAGAGAGAGAGACTTATTTTTGATAGGGTCTGTTTAAACAATTTTTTGTTTTTACAAGCTTGCTCTTTGATATTGTATTTCATAATGGGCCAGATTCAGGAAGTATTTACGCCGGCGTATCTTCAGATACGCCGCCGTAATCTCAAATGTGCGCCGTCGCATCTTTGCGCCGATTCACAAAGCGAGATACGCCGAAAAACATGGCTTCAGCCACCCGACGTAACTTGCCTACGCATTCGGCGTTCCCATTATAAATATGCGAATGAGTAAGATACGGCGATTCACGAATGTAGATGCACCCGGCCGCTTTGTATACACGCTTTGCGTAAGGCTTACGTCCGGCGTAAAGTTACCCCTGCTATATGAGGCGCAGCTAATGCAAAGGTATGGGCCAGGGAATGACACCGTCGAATTTTACGTAGTACGTGAATAGGGCTGGGCGTAGGTTACGTTCACATGTTGTAGGCATTGCACGCCAACGTCACTTAGGCATTCTATCCGACGTGATTCTGAGAATGCGCCGTTCGTTCGGCCCATCATTTGCATGAGGTCACGGTTTATTGTAATAAAACACGCCCACTGCCTTGCTACTTTGAATTACGCGGGCTTACGCCGGCCCATTTACGCTACCCCCCTGTAACTTAGGGAGCAAGTGCTTTGTGAATACAGAACTTGCCTCTCTAACTTGCGGCAGCATAGCGTAAAGAAGATACGCTACGCCGGCACAAAGATATGCCCATATACGTGAATCTGGCCCAATGTATTTAAATAATGACTTTTTTGTGGATTAGCCACAAAAATTAGCAAAGGTCCAACATACAATGACTCTGCTTTCCTTCTTAACCACTTAAAGGATCACTAAAGGAATTTTTTTTTTTTTAGCTAAATAGCTTCCTTTACCCTACTGCAGTACTGGTTTCATGACCTTATTGTTTATTTTTGCTTTGAAGTTGCTGTAATCCTGCTCTGTTCTTCACTCTTCCTGCTTGTCTGTTTCCTTATAACCACAGTGCTGGGAGCTTTCTTACGGTGGTCTAAGCTGTCATTACTGTGTGTCTAAAATTTCCCAGAACCAATCAGATTAATTTTAAAAACAAAACACTGCCCTGGATTTGTTTGTTTTTGTTCTGTGTGTCTATTTCTACTGCACAGAAACATGAAGCCAGTTCAAAAGTGAAACTAACATACAGGCACATTATATGATTGATTTTTATCTATTTTTAATCATTTTGAAAAGGAATCAGTTAACTTTTATGTCTCTATACCCTGTAAACAGTCATTTCAGCAAAACATTTTTTTTCCTTTAGTGACCCTTTAAGGAAGGGGTTACACCCTAAATGACCAGATCATCTTTTGCGATACGGCTCTCTGTCGCTTTAACTGACAATTGCGTTGTCGTGCGATGTTGTAACAAAACTTATGTCCTTCTTCTTTTTTTTTTTTTTTTTACAAATAGAGCTTTCTTTTTGTGGTATTTGATCACCTCTGCGTTTATTTATTTTTTTACAAAAAAAAAGCGACCGTTTTGAAATAAAAGCAATACTTTTTTGCTTTTATATCCCCGAAAATAAGCCGATAATGATTAGTTTGCGCAAAAGTAGCGTCTACAAGATAGGGGATAGATTTATGGCATTTTTATTATTATTTATTTTTACTAGTAATGTCGGTGATCATGTATTTTTATCGGGACTGCGACATTGCGGCGGACAAATCAGATTTCTTTTTTTTGGGGGGGGGGGAATCAGTGACATTTATACAGTGATCTGTGCATTTTTATAGTACTGATTACTGTATAAATGTCACTGGCAGGGAAGGGGTCTACACTAGTGGTGATCAAGGGGTTAAATGTGTTCCCTAGGGAGATGTTTCTAACTGTGGAGGGAGTGTACTGACTGGAGGAGGAGAGAGATCACTGTTCCTGCTCTCTGTGACGCGATTGCGGGTGGCCGGCGGATATCACGGGCGCCAATCACGTGCATTGGCTCCGTCGCCACGCAGTGGGTGTCCTCGCCCACTGTATCTATTACACAAACTGATGTACAGTTATGGCAATTTGCATAATAGTACCAACCTGCCGCAGTATATGGACAGCGACTGGTCGGCAAGTGGTTAAAGAGACACTGGCACAAAAACATCTATATTTCCTACCTTGGATTCTGAAAAAAACATTTGCCAGGGTACCTGTGGACTACCGTACATAATGTATTTTTAACTATAATGGAATATATTCTGAACCTTCCGCTTGACTGTACACATCCAGGGCTGATGCAAGGATTTTTTGGGGGGGTTTTAAAAGGCCTTTTTCTACTTCTGTATTATCATTTAAACTTAATTTTTAACACCCTAGGTGAAACTTCATTATTTTTGGGGAGACAGAGGGAGAGGGGGCCCTACAGGATCATCCATGGAGAAAGAGTCTCCTTTCCTTATCAGGCTGTCCCACGCAGCCAGCCAATGAAGTAGAAAAAGCCCCCTTCGGCGCCCCCTACTGGTGTGTGCTCTAGGCTGGTGCCTACCTTGCCTAATGGTAGCGCTGGCCCTGTACACAGCTAATGTATTAGACAGTTTTATAATTACTAGCAGCGTTTGCCAGGGATGCCTGCTTTCTCCTTTATTTTTTCATTAATGATGGAACCCCTGTCGACAGTAATCGGACATAACCAATTAGTCTCGGAAATTGATATTGCTCACCGCTCTCACCAGATTGGATTGTTTGCTAATGATGTAATTCTTATGTTAACTAAGCCTGCTGCTTTCTTGCATGTAGTGCAGGAGGTGATTCATTTGTTTTGAAAAGTGTCTGATAACTTGAATGCTACAAAATCTCCAGTCTTGCCTGTTTGTTTGGTGTAGACAGTTCTACACCAACAAGTACGGTACATTCCATAATTGGGCATTAATTTAACCTCGCCTTTTGCTAAGATATACAGTATCTCACAAATATTTTATTATATCTTTTCATGTGACATCACTGAAGAAATTACACTTTGCTACAATGTAAAGTAGTGAGTGTACAGCTTGTATAACAGTGTAAATTTGCTGTCCCCTTAAAATAACTCAACACACATAAATGTCTAAATCGCAGGCAACAAAAGCCCTGGACCATTATGCAGGTTAAGGACCTTGCCCCTTTTCGTGATTCGGCACTGCGTCGCTTTAACTGACAATTGTGTGGTCGTGCGGCGTGGCTCCCAAACAAAATTGCCGTTTTTTTCCCATAAATAGCTTTCTTTTGGTGGTATTTTATCACCATAAGCGTTAAGCATTTTGGTTTGCACAAAATGTATAGCGTTTACAAAATAGGGGATCGTTTTATGGCATTTTTATGAATATATTTTTATTTTTTACTACTAATGGCGGCGATCAGCAATTTTATTATTATTATTATTTTATTTTTTGTGACTGCGACATTATGGCGGACACATCGGACACTTTTGACACATTTTTGGGACCATTGTCATTTTCACAGCGAAAAGTGCTATAAAAATGCACTGATTACTGTGAAAATTACAATGGCAGTGAAGGTGTTAAACACTAGGTGGTGCTAAGGGGTTCAGTGTGCCCTAAGGGAGTGATTCTTACTGTAGGCGGTGTGGCTGTAGGCGTGACGTCACTGATCGTCATTCTCTATATCAGGGAACAGACGATCAGTGTCACTGCCACAGTGAAGAATGGGGAAGGTGTGTTTACACTCACCTCCCCCCGTTCTTCAGCTCCTGTGACCGATCACAGGACACTGGCGGCGATCGGGTCCAGCAGGCGCGGTCATGGAGCCTTTAAGAGCCCAGCCGTGCCATTCTGCCGACGTAAATGTGCAGGAGGCAGTCCTTAAGTGGTTAAAGGGGTTGCATTGAATGCATTAAGGTGAAAAAACTTTTACCTTTTACAGAGCTTCACAGGTTGCCACTGGAGTCCTCTTCCACTCCTCCATGACGGTGCTGGTGGATGTTAGAGACCTTGGACTCCTCTACCTTCCGTTTGGCGATGCCCCACAAATGCTCAATAGGGTTTAGGTCTGGAGACATGCTTGGCCAGTCCATTACCTTTACCCTCAGCTTCTTAAGCAATCCAGTGGTCGTCTTGGAGGTGTGTTTGGGGTCGTTATCATGTTGGAATACTGCCCTGCGGAGCAGTCTTCGAAGGGAGGGGATCATGCTCTGCTCCAGTATGTCACAGTACATGTTGGCATTCACAGTTCCCTCAATGAACTGTAGTGCCCCAGTGCCGACAGCACTCATGCAGCCCCAGACCATGACACTCCCACCACCATGCTTGACAGTAGGCAATACACTCTTGTGTTTTGTATTCCTCACCTGGTTGCCGCTACACACTCTTGACACCATCTGAACCAAATAAGTTTATCTTGGTCTCATCAGACCACAGGACATGGTTCCAGTAATCCATGTCTTTAGTCTGCTTGTCTTCAGCAAACTGTTTGCGGGCTTTCTTGTGCATCATCTTTAGATGAGGCTTCCTTCTGGGATAACAGCCATACAGACCAATTTGATCCAGGTTGCGATGTATGGTCTGACACCAACAGGCTGACCGCCCCTGCAGCAAAGGATCCTATATAACATACTGTCAAAACACAAATCTCTAGGCAGCATAGGTCTTCTGTTTTTACAGGATTATTCAAGGGCGTGCTTATTGGTTCAATTGAAGGCATGGTTGAACCTGGCAAACTTTGCACCTATAGAGTGAGCAATATACGTAATTGAGATCTTTAATTCCTTACTATAATTAAAAGCAACAGCTCAACAAGTGCATACCCCTCCATAAAGCATCTTTACTGGCTTGGGAATCTTTATTACAATTCAACTCTTCAAATGTATTGCATGTGTTACTTAGTTTCCCTTTAAGAGTAAATGAGCATTCCTTTCTATCTCTAAAGCAGAGTTCCACCCAAAAATGGAACTTCCGCTTTATTCACTCCTTGCCCCCTTACATGCCACATTTGGCATGTCATTTTTTTTGGGGGGGGGGAGTGGGGGCTTCAGAAGGAGTGGGACTTCCTGTCCCACTTCTTCCTTCCGCCGAGGGGCTGGTAAGGCGAATAGCTTAATCACCTTACTGCAGCCCCTCCCTGTAGGCGATCGCCTGTCCAATCGGTGACGCTCGTGCATGCGCAGTGGGTGCCCAGGCGTGAAGCCGAAAGCTGTCACGGCCGGGTGCCCACAGTTGGAATGAAGACACCGGCTGGGGAGGGGGGGGAGAGGAGCGGAGCCCCAGCCGGCGCGTCGCTGGAACCATGGAGCAGGTAAGTGTCTGTCTGTTAAAAGCCAGCAGCTACACTTTTTGTAGCTGCTGACTTTTAATAAACATAAAAAAAGTCTGGAACACCCCTTTAAACATCTCTTCTTCATGAGGCTTCATTCACACCTGAGCGTATTGATTTACTGGAGTATTGTGTTTGCAGCTTTTTTCAAGCTTTTTTAAAGCGTTTTAGAAGTGTATTACAAGCGTTTTACAGCTTCATGCGTTTTTTGTTAAGCCAAGAGATAGCACTATGGGGTGGAGAGCTGCTATTTGAGCATTTTTCTGCTCAAGTCAGTAGTTTCTATTGAAGTCTATGGGGCCAAAAAAACGTTTTGTTTCAGGCTACAGAACGCTTGTGGAAAGGGCCCATTGAAATTAATGGAATTTTTCTTGGGCTTCAGAGCTGAGCGTTTACAAGCTTATTACAGAATTTACAGATTGATGCTATATCTTATCCTTTAACTAAGGAGTATATTTCCTGGTTCCAGAAAATCGACCAGAAAAGATCTCGGCTGGCAGCAGTGTGGTCAAGTGGGACATACAGTATATTCCATATCCTCTGAAATTGTAAAAAAATATAAGAAGTTTCTTTGTTTAAATTATTACCTGACAACACCCACTCCACAACTGGCATTAAGTATTACAAATTTTATTAATTATTTCAGACAGTGTTTCTATGAGCCATTCCTAGCCTATAAAGAACATGGAGCTAGTAGCTTTCATTTCAAATGAAATGTGTGGTTACAAATGTTTGATGTAGCTAGAGAACAGTAAGGCCCCTTTCATAATGCCTTGACTTGAAAGTTGTGCGATTATTTATATATATATATATATATATATATATATATATATATATATATATATATAATTTGTGTAAGGGGTTAGCTTGGTAGCGGGGGGGGGGGGGGGGTGTGACCCCCTGGGTGGGTTCACTACACACTGAACTATCCAAAGAGGCAGCCGAAGACGGTTGAAAACAAAGAGTTTGGTTTATTCTTCCATATTGAATAAAAGAAAAATGATGAGCGCAAGCAAATTAAACGAATTAAAAAGGGGACAAAAAAATCCAGGTTCGAATGCACTAATGAAAGAAAGGTATGTGCCGTGTAAGTAATCCAGGTGTATTCAAGTTATAATACCAGATAATGTAAAGTGCTGAACAAATGAATCAAGAGGTGACAGTATAAAATAAGCACAAACTAAGTAAATAATGTGACACGCATAACAATGGGCTGCATGAGCCTATGAGTGTGCTGGTGTGCACAGTGTAAATGTAGTGCTGCTGCACTATTTAGTTTAGGTGCTGGTGGATCATAGAAGATGCTTCAGATGTCCCATATCATGGCAGCAAAAAAAAAAACAATTCCTAGGGATAAAGTTCATGATCCGTTGTCATTCATAGGTTCTAAGTTATTCTTATGGTGGACAAACTTCTTTCTTCCTAGTGCTGGACTCACAGAGCGCTTACCTTAGCCCGACTGGGCAGTAGCTCAGAACAGTTAGGGAAATCCTCTCCCGAGCGGCGTGTCAGCTTGGTTTAGAGGCATCCATCTTCCTGGAGACCAGCCTGGTGCACAACAGACGCCCGTGTATCTCCCGTCTGTGACAACACCCACGGATTTACCTGACTTCCTGTTATATATATATATAGATATATATATATATGTGTATATATATATATATATATATATATATATATATATATATATATATATATATATATATATATATATATATATATACATTTTTATTTATTTTTCACAAAAAGTGATACTGTGTTTAATACTTTACCTTTTATTAACTGTGAACTTCTAGTGCATGTTATGTTTTTTTATGTTTTGTATATCATCTTTGTTATTTGTTCTAAAATTTGAATTCATGATCTACATTGTCTATATGTGGGCTTTGGGGGGGGGGGACTTTTTTTCCACTGCTCTGACATTTCTGGAAATTTTACATTTTCTAAGCACAGAAAATGTATGCAGTGCTATACATATAACGTATAGTGTACATTCATATCAGTCCTTGCCCTGGAGGGATTAAGGAGCTTACAGTCTAAGGCCTTGTACACACGATCAGACCGGTCTGATGAGACTGGTCTGACGGACCGTTTTCATCACACAACTCTGGAATTGTCTGATGTGCGTACACACCATCGGACCAAAATCCGATCAAACCAGAACGCGGTGATGTAGAACACAACGTGCTGAAAAAACTAAGTTCAATGCTTCCAAGCATGCGTCGACTTTATTCTGAGCAGGCGCTGGTTTTTGGTCCGATGCTTTTTGTGTACTAACCATCGAATCTGTCCGACGGACAGGTGTCCATCAGACAGGTTTTAAAGCATGTTTTAAAACTTTGGTCCGATGGACAACAGTCCGATGGGCGGTACACACCATCGAACTGGTCCGATGAAACTGGTCTGCAGACCAGTTTCATCAGACCGGTCTGATCATGTGTACAGGGCCTAAGGCCCCTAGCTCACAATAATACATACACATACTTCGGTCAATTTTAGACTGGATACGATATGGAGTATTTTCTATGCAATTCAAAATGTAAATTGGATTGCATGTTTTACCTTATGGAGATGTATGTACCTGAGCAATATTAAAAATTATTGGAAAATAAATTCCCTTTAAACAGCATGGCCTGCCATTCCTAGCTACAGCAGATTGCAGCATAATTTGTTTTCATCCTGTGGGCTTCCTTTCCATTCTGTTCATTGTATATAGGCATTTGTTATACATTGTCCTGAGTTTTTTATTTTTTTTCTTTATTTCAGCAATGCCACCGGATGAAGAAAGAAAAAGGAAGCGATCTGCTCCAGAGGAGAACACATTACATGGTAATGTCATTTAGTCAAGACAATATGGCTCTAATATAAGCCTCACATACAGTAAATACGTCACAAAGGCCTAATGTGAACTTTAGGTCACAAGTATGTGTAGCATATGCATGAAAGCTGCTGATTAGGCCTTCGTCCTCTATTTTCTTTCCTAAAAATTAAAGTGGAGTTCCAACAAGATATAGACTTTAAAAAAAAAAAATGCATCTATTCATATCATACTATACTAATGTGACACTGATTATTCTTCTAAATTGCATCGCTACAGTTAAAAAATAACCTTATATTTGTCCTTCTTGTGAGTTCCCACCTTGCTTGTGGGCAGGTAAAGCCCACAAGGTTAATGTTGCGGTATATGGTGCTGCTGAATAACAAGCATGCACCGCCTGTTGTAGCGCATTGGTCAGCTTGCAGCGCAGAAAAACGTCTCAGGTTGCCATCACAATGGGCGGCGGTGGAAGTGCCCACCCTGTATAGATGGCAACGATCCACTCTGACCCCTGGGAATGATGACACAAAGCTCCCAGGAGACAGTGCGCTGCCCGATATGACACAGATATAACATTCTTATATATAATAAAGGCAGAGTAATTGTAGGCGGGAGTTCCATAAAGTCTGTTTTTTTTTGAAAGAACAAGGCTAGTAGATAAAGATATATAATATATGTCACATTGAGCAACTGTAAATTATTGTGTAAATCTCCTTTTATAACAAAAGGAGAATGGACAAATAGAATTTTTTTTATATGTGCTTTTAAATCTGCTGGCAGGATTGGTAGATTTACTCTGCTCATACATATAACTGACATTATATGCATATTAGTGCCCTTTACGGTCCTTGTATATAATGCTGATATATGAATGTCAGATCTTCCTGGCAGTAAGTTCCTGCACAAAAAAGTGAGTATGGGCCATATAGTGCCCATGTATGTGCGCATACAAATTCTAGCTCCCAGAATGCCATATTTGAGATAATATGATAAAGTACATGTGTACTCGTGAAAAAATACTGCATAGTAATGCTCTAAGCACAGTGATAGTTTACTGATATGTAAATGTGCTGCATTCAGATCAGTATAATGAAAAAAGCCAAAAAATTTTGTGGTTTTGGCACCAGTGTGCAAGAGTATCTTCAAATAACTGAATGAATAAAAAGAAAGTACCGTTGTACTTTGTATATCTCAATTCCCACTTTTAAACAATGTATATAAACACTGGGCCAGATTCAGGTACACGTAAATTTGCGCAGCGTATTCGAAATACTCTACGCTGCCGTATTTTACCAGGCTCTACATCGAATTCTGGTAGATTTTTGCCCGTACGATACGGCGGCGTAGTCTATTTCTCGCCGCGTAATCGGAATACGCGATTAGGGGGCGTGAAGCATTTAAATTGGGCGCGTCCCCGCGGCGATCGAACTGCGCATGCTCCGTTCTGAAATTTCCCGCCGTGCTTTGCGCGAAATCACGTCGTTACGTCATTTTTTGTTTGAGTAGCGTTGTTTACGAACATTCCTATTCCCGGACGACGTAAAAAAATAATAAAAGACGTCGGAAAACGTTGAAATTCGACGCGGGAACGACGGCCATACTTAACATGGGCTGTCTAATATTAGACCAGCAAAAAGCTGGTATAGTGTTACGCAAAAAAAGATGACTAAAGATGCCGTAAGAGATTGCGATTGAAGATCGTAATTTCAGGGATCGCCGGCAAAAGCTCATTAGCATACCCCGACGCGGAAAACGACGGGAAGTCCACCCAATGGCCGCAATTTTATTGCAGCATAGATCCGAAGGCGTACGAACACGTAATCCAGTCGAATTGAAGCCCGCAGCCGTCTTTTCATGGTTTGAGGTTTCAGACTAGCTAAAAAACGCGTGTAATTCGAAAGTACTCCAGTCTAACACCAGTAAGACAGGAGTTACGGGTCTCTGAATCTGGCCCACTGTGTCTGAAGGTCTGTTTTTTGACAGCAGCATCTATGGCAGCTGTTTTATTTACACAGCAATTCTCAGCTGTCATTTGGATAACTGGAAATTGTGGGGGAGTGGCAGCGGGACTGAAGGACAGGTCCAAGTATACACAAGCAGCATGTTCAGTGTTCACAACTGGTTAATAACACTTGCAAAAGCTAAAAACTGAGCAATCTCTTCACTTTATTAAAACTGGATTATTAGTTACCTTGCTAAGTAGTACAAAGAAGGAGGTATGTGAATAATATGCCTTTCAGAAAACACACACACACTCCTAGGAATAATTACCAAAATCATACAGGATACACTAGACTGTATGTGTGCAGACATGCCTATTTAATAAAGCAGCTGGGTCTGTGATCAATGAAGAATTCATGGTTTTGGAAGAGCTTAATAATAATTACAGCATGATGTTTAACAGCTGAAGAGGATGAACCACAACCATTGAACAATCCTCTTGAAGTGGAAGACCAACAAGTATGTAACCATCCGACAGAAGACCACCACCCCCCATCCAGTCTGTACCATCCTCCTGGAAATGGCAGCCTGTTGTCTGAACCAGAATCTATAAGACATGGTTTGGAACTCAATTCCATGGTTGAGGTGAACGATCCTCCCATATATGGAGTGATCCGATGGATAGGACACACCCCTGACTCTGCCGGGACCATTGCTGGCCTTGAAATGGTAATCTAGCCTTTATAATATTTTGTGTATTATTCCTAAAAAGTGTTAGAATAGTTTTGCATGTACTGCCAAGCTAGTTGATGGGGGAAAAAAGCTATTTTTAAGCAGACTGATCGATTTAAAAAAAAAAAAGTAAATTTTTCAGACTGCAACCTCATAAAAAAAAAAAATAATAATGTTTAAGCTAAAAATTTTTTTTTAGCTTTGTTGTAGATACCAATAGAATATTAAATTGGATTATTGACGACTATATTAAAACATCTGTGGGCACCGTTCGGTAGATTTTGCTGTAGGTGGCTAATTTGTCAATGCACAGTGGACTGACATTTTCTTCACGTCAAACAGCTGACCTAGAATATGCAGTATGGCCCCTTTCACATGAGCGGACGAACGGTCCGCTAATTACAAGTCCGTTTACGGACTTGTAATGTGTCCCTATGGGAGCGGATCCGTTAGCGGATGATGCATCCGCTAACGTCCGCGTCCGTCTGGATCCGTTTTGCGGACGGAAGAAAACCCTATTTTTCTTCCGTCCGGTGGATCGGATCGGATGCAACAGGACAGACGGTCCGTTTCCATCCGATTTCCCATAGGGGATAGCGGAGGAGAGACAGGGCGGTCCCTGCACAGTGTGCGGGGACCGCCCTGTCCGCCAACAGCTGAGCGGGACCCCCCGCTGAGCCGACGGACACACACGGAGCGGACCGAAAAACGGACCGCTCCGTGTGAAAGAGGCCTAAGAGGATGACAGATCTTCACCTGCACGTGGTGTTCATGTACTCCTTTCCATTCACCTGCATGAAGTCCAGAACTTTGGATTGGTTGCCAAATAATTCCAACATTTAAAGCCAAAGTAATTCCAACCATTGTAAATGTTTAAATTCTTATTTAAAGTGTTACTAAACCCACAACCGTAAAATCAGTCTGTGTATGCAGTAAAGCATGCTTGTTACACTCACTGTGGAGCCTAAGGGGTTAATCCTCTGCATTGTGTATAAAAGGCTGTTTGATCTTATATGCACAGATCCTCCTCTTAGTCCACTGATTTCAGAACGGGTCTGGATAAGATAGTTACTGGAGTCATGCTGCACATGCTCAGTTTAGTGTGTATTGCTAGAAAGTTTTTTGTTTTTTTTGGGAGGGTGCATGTGATCAGCATGGTCCAGACAGAGGTTCAGGGGTTCTGGATTCTGATAGGACAGCTCAGTGTAGTATGAAAACTCCTCCTACAAACTTTAAAGTGGTTCCACTTTGTGATTTTTTTTATTTTATTTTATTTTTATTTTTTTTACCTTCTAAGACTTACCTGTAGGTAAAATAAATATCTTCTAAACATGCACAGTTTAGGAGATATTCACCCTGCATGCAGCCACTGATGTCAGCAGCACATGCGCTCTGAAGGTCCGGTATATACTACAACGGACCTTCAGAGCTGCTTGCCGGAACCGAGGGCTCCAATGCGCAGGAGCAGGGGCGGACTGACAACTTATGGGGCCCCCGGGCAATAGAAGATTATGGGGCCCCCAGGCTTACAGATGGCCACCAAGCCAGGTGGCAGTACAGAGGCGGGGCAGCTAAAATCTCGGGATTTTCACATCAAAAGCATGTAGGTTTTGGACATATCAGGGACAGATGTAAAAAAAAACAGATTTTTACATACTGTCCCTGGTTTTAATGAGCCTGGCAACCCTGATGGGGCCCCCTAGTGGCATGGGGCCCTCGGGCAGTGCCCGAGTTCTTCAATGGTCAGTCCGCCCCTGCGCAGGAGTGACTTCAACACTGCTCCAGCCACTCGTAGTGCCTCAGCCCGATCCCAGAAGAAAGGACAAGAGAAGATGTCAGCCCTCTCAGCGGTGAGCGGGCGCCCTTGGAAGGACTTTGTTCTAAGGTGAGTATCCTGTAATGTTCTAGTATGCGGTGCATTCTTGCACATTGTGGCATTGTCTTGCATGTTTTTTTGTTTTGTTTTTAGCAATTTACAACTACTTTACTCAGGAACTGATAGAAGTCACAAGACTGCTATGTACTGCTGATGAGGAAGGGTATTTAGCAGTTTATATTTACTAAAATAATTGCATTTGCATGTTCTGTGTACTGTGGGAGACCAGATCTAGTGACTACAGGGTCCTGGGTTTAGTAACACTTTAAACATACCAAAATAGTTTTCTGCAGTTTTCTATAGTTTTCTCTTACATTCTACCCACTAACGCATGCTACATTCAAGGCATGCCTCTGGTGATAACGGCCAGTGTGCTAATGTCAACTCTCAGATGAACTTTCATGCCCTAAGATCACTGGGGCTATAGCTATAGCTGGTCATGAGTGCAGTACCATAGCATCTGCAGATTTAAATAGAGGCTAAAATGGAACCAACTGTGATTTATTTTGCCTTTTTCTCAAAAGGTGAAATTTACGGACACAACCAGGTATGTATCCACCAACCGCTGGCAACTGAAGACCAAAGATCATTCATTGCTGAAGTGTGCCTTTATCGCATCTGGATATAGAAAGGAATTGTAAAGTGTGGAGGGAACTTTAAGACGCACACACACATGAATGAACTTGTTTCCATACCGAAATACATTGTTGTATAAAATCAACACCTTTTGTTAAACAACACTTTTTTTTTTTTTTTTTTTTTATTCACAAGAAATTTAAACACTTATTGAGGGCTCGTTCACACTAGGAACTGCATTGAAACACACAGGAATGCTACGCGATTCCTGTGCTATTCACATGCAGTTCTGTGCAGTGCGATTTCAGGCAATTAATTTTTAATGGGCTGTAATTGCACTGCACCAGAGGTTGTGCATGCACTACTGTTTGAAATGAACAGAAACCTGCTTACATAGTACTTTTTGCACCATACATTCCGGTGTGAGCAAACGCACTGCATTTGCATCCTGCATTTGGAGTGTTGTTAACTCAGCACTGACACCCGCTGAAGATCACATGGGCAGTGTGATTGGAATTCAGTGCATGAAGCCGCATGGGAACATGGCTTTCCTGCACAGTATTCTAGTGTGAACTGGCTCCAAAAACGTATTTAAGTGTTTAATAAACGTTGCAAGTCATATACAATATTTTTTGCGGCATGGAAATAATTAAATTCTTGTGTGTGTGCCTTAAAAGTCCCCTCCACACTTTACAGTTGTTACTTTCTATATATGTCTCCACCAACCACAGAAAGCAGTCATCTACACTCTTATCCGTTAGGGGCCCTGTGGGCGTTTAACTAAGTATATTATGAATTTGCTATTGTCAGCCAGTGAATCATATATTTTTCTGTTTTAATGCCCTGCATTAAAATCAAAGTTTTTTTTTTTTTGTGATTTGTTCTCTTTGGTTCTATAGTGATGTGTTGATAATCACACAAAGGCAGCCCTCTGAATGCACTGACATTAATTCCTTACCCCATCTTTATAGTTCTGGTTAAAGCGTGTTTGTATGGCAAGCATTTTTCTTGCTATAGTAAAATATATTTTGGTGCCTCTTTATGTGCAACTAACAAAAAGTTTGTACCTTTTGTAATAGATTGTGGAACAGATTTTTTTTTTTTGTGATTGTTTTGATAGGAGGAAGAACTCCCCTCTGCCTACACTGATGGAATTTACAGAGGAGTAAGGTATTTTTTCTGTGGACCCAACAAAGCCTTGTTTGTAAAACTGCGAAACTGCCGCCCAGACTCTCGTTTCTATTCATTGCATGATCCAACCAATCCGATTCTGAGATGTAACTCTATTGGTAAGCATTGCAGGCTTTAGTTGGTTTTAGGATTTGGAATGACAAAGTTTACAGATTTTTTTTTTCTTCTGGCATCTATCTGCATTACAGCATTCCAAGAGTACAGTAGTGAATGTGTTGAGGAGAACACGCCACCTGCAGCAGACAAAGAAGGATTAGAACGCATGATTGGCTGGAAAAAGGGGATACAAGGACATTGCAACTCCTGTTATTTGGATGCAACATTATTCTGGTAAAAAAAAAAAAACATTGTTCTGATATCCCATTAAATCTGTGATATAAAAATAACGTTTTCACAACACCAAAAAGTAGTACAGTTTATGGTCTATAGTACTGCCCACTGCTAACACCAAAAATGATTACTACAGGCTCAGTTTTGCAGCCCATCTTTTAAAGCAAATGTAATGCTTGTAAAGGATGCATATTTTATAATATTTACCCTTCTCTGATGTGCGGTTACCAAATGAACACTTACTTGAGGCTGGAGTTATATAAGAAGCTGCCGCTTTGTGCTGACTGTCGCTGGCTCTGTTGCTAGTGTCTCTCTGCTCTGACTTGTAGTATAACTCTTGGGTGTACTGCTTTTGCATTCTGTATTACTATAGAGGTATGTCAGATTTTGCACGCATAAGTATACCTGTGATGTCACTAAGGGGTTGATTTACTAAAGTGTTCTTTGCAGAGTGCAGTTGCTCCAGAGCTTAGTAAATAACGAGAAGCTCTAACTACCATAATCCAATAATGTGCAAGCAAAAATGCTGTGTTTTTTTTATATACATATATATTTTTTTTTTTCCTGCAAGTGATTGGGTATTCTTTGTAAAGTAAAGCTTTGTCTAAATTACTAAGCTCTGGAGAAACTGCAGTCTATTTGCCCTTTTAGTAAATCAACCCCTAAGCCACAAATAAAAAGTTAATTGAGCATATAGGCAAAGTGATGCCGTGTTCCGACGACAAAACCGTGGATAAATTTCCAACGGATGTTGGCTTAAACTTGTCTTGGCATACACACAGTGACACAAATGTTGTTGGAAATTCCGAACGTCAAGAACGCGGTCATGTACAACACTACGGCGGCAGTATTAAAGGGAAGTTCAATACCAGTCTTGTTAGAAGTTTGGTGAGAGATGATTTGTGCTTTTCAGTCCGTTACAGCATCACGAATGTGATATCTCCATTACAAACGCTAGTTTTACCAGACCGAGCGCTTCCGTCTCGTACTTGATTTAGAGCATGCGTGGAATTTTTTGCATTGGAAATTGTTCAAACACGATCGGAATTTACGAGAATGGACTTTGTTTTCGGAAAATTTGAGAACCAGCTCTCAAATTTTTGTTGTATTAAATTCTGACAAAAAAAATGTCCGATGGGGCCTACACACGGTCGGAATTTCCAACCAAAAGCTCCCATCGAACATTTTGTTGTCGCATATTCTCAGCGACATAAGTGTGCATGATTATTTTTATTTTTTTATGGTTGTTGAATATTTTTTTCTGAGATTCTTAATGCTGTTCTATTTATGTCTGTTAATGTCATCTGTTCTATCTGTTCTATTTTCATATGTTACTGTCATTTGGATTCCCTTGTTGCCATGACCTCCCTTTGTGTCATGACTCTGCTTGGCCTGACCAATGCTCATCTTTCACTTAATGCTGCCTTGCCCTGACCACAGCTTTCTTACAAAGTCAATACTGTATACCCACTTTCTTATTGACTTAATACTATCAATCTCCTACCAGCACAACAGCTGTCAGCATGGGAGCAAACAGCAAAGCATCGGTAGAGCAAGTTTCTTTGCAGGATTTCCTGGTGAACACTGCAAGCTTGCATTTCTTTTTTGCACCTCAGGTGAGGCCTCACTTCCCTCTTGTGACAAAGCAGATTAACAGTCACCCCTGACAATGGACAAAACTGAACTGCCCTTTGGCAATATGGTGTTCTAATGCTGTACGTTTTGTTTAACCACTTCCCTACGGCCGTACGAGTATATACGGCCGCAGGGTGGCTCTAAATCTCCGGGCTGCTGTGTTTTCACGGCAGCCCCTTTCCTCGTTCCCAGCGCGCGCTCCAGAGCGCGCAGCGGGGAACTTGTGTACTGGCCGTGTCCCTTGGACACAGCCAATCACAGATCGCCGCGAACGGCCAATCAGAGTGGCCGTTTGCGATGCAATCTGATGGGCCAATGAGAGATGATCTCATATGTAAACATATGAGATCATCTCTCATTGCCGGCTCTCACAATGACAGCGTCCTGTCATAGAGAGAGCATACCGATCTGTGTTCCTAGTACATAGGGACACAGATCCGTCACCCCCCCTCCCCCCACAGTTAGAACACAATGCAAGAAACACATTAAACCCTTCCTCACCCCCTAGTGTTAACCCCTTCCCTGCCAGTCACATTTATACAGTAATTCGTGCATATTTATAGCACTGATTGCAGTATAAATGTGAATGGTGCCAAAAATGTGTCAAAAGTGTCCGATGTGTCCGCCATAACGTCGCAGTCGCAATAAAAATCGCAGATCGCCGCCATTACTAGTAAAAAAATAAAAATAATAAAAAATAACAATTCTGTCCCTTATTTTGTAGGCGCTATAACTTTTGCGCAAACCAGTCGCTTATTGCGATTTTTTTTTTTGATTTTTTTTGATTTTTTTTTAACCAAAAATATGTAGAAGAATACGTATCGCCCTAAACTGATTTTTTTTTTTTAAATTGGGCTATTTTTTATAGCAACAAGTAAATAATATTGTATTTTTTTTCAAAATTGTCGTCCTTTTTTGTTTATAGCGCAAAAAATAAAAATCGCAGAGGTGACCAAATACCACCAAAAGAAAGCTCTACTTGTGGGGAAAAAAGGACGCCAATTTTGTTTGGGAGCCATATCGCACGACCGCGCAATTGTCAGTTAAAGCGACGCAGTGCCGCAAGCTGAAATTTCACCTGGTCAGGAAGGGGGTTTACATGCCCAGTAAGGAAGTGGTTAATATGCTAATTGAGGGGGGTGGGGGGGTCATGGTGGCAGGCCCTATAACTATCAGGCGATCACTTTGTATATTTCAATGTGTTCTCTGTCTCTTGCCTCTTCCACACATGGTGGCTTCATAAAAGTGTGTCGTCAACACTGTTTAGATTCCTGTTGCAGCTCTGCATCACAAATGCCGGTGCTTGCTGCAGATTCATGTACCATTTATGTTAGGAACTGGTATATGATTTTGTGGCACTAAGGCCAGAATGTCCATACTGATAAAATCACAGGCACAGTGGTGTTACTAACATCCTTCCGCCTTCCCCAGTCACTGCTTCTCTGACACGGATATGTGCAGTGGCCAGATTTTGTTGTGGGATTGGCAGAACCTGATGGGTAAAGAACCAGTATTTCCCATTAATAGAGGTGGGAGCTATCGGTAAAAAGCATATAACTACAACTGGTCAATCAGTCCTTAAACAAATCTATGAAAAAAGGAAAACGTTATTCAACTCGCTGAGCTAAATGGAGGGGGGGGGGGGGGAGTTTGATTACAATAACCTTAACTGTGTGTGTATATGTACGGTATATATGTATCCACCTTCCTCATAATCTGGCTATATTAGCCAGTGACCATAATTTCAAACAAAATTGAAATGACATAGCGATCCTGAAGGATTTAATAAATATAGGATGTTCCAGCTTATAGATTTGATGTGCACATAGATGGGTGATCATACATCATGAGTCCACCATTATGAAGAGTATATAAAAAATACATTTTTTAAACTTTGTTAATAGGTGGAACTGACTTCATAGAAGGTGTAAAACACAAAGGCCTCGTACACACGATCGGATCAAATTCCCCGCCGCTGTTCTTCCTGCCTGGAAACTGGAGAATGTCCATAGCAACCAAAAAGTGTCCCTTTACGTCAAATCGGTTTTAATCCAGCTAGAAAACAGCGATAGTAAATTAGAACACTTGCAGAACTAAGCGATAGCGATTTGTGGGTAAATTCATCATCAAACACTGAAAATTACGACAGACGATTCTGCAACTGAGTACATTTCAGTGTTTTTAAATTGATTACAATATTGAATATATTTTATTATTATTTTTGATAATTATTTATAGTTATTTATTATATTTTATGATTTTGTGTTTCAAACTTTATCATACCCAGGATGTCTACTAGACTCTTGTTTGGACAGATGTTATTCCTAAGAATTACAGGCCTACAATATAAAACACCAAATTTCTATGTAAAACATGGTACCGCTTTCAGCATCAAAAATCTGACATAATCATACCTTCAGGGAGGTTAATGAAGGATTCAGTAAAAAAGATTTTTTGACTTGCTGTAATATCCTTTTTTTGGAGTTAAGGGACACGGGTCCCATCCTCTGTGCTTCTGGTTTACCCCTAATGTTGCATCTCCACAAAACTGGAGCATGATGGGAGAGGGAGGGGTTTTACTTGTCTCTCTCACAGCTTTGTTTGACAGTATCCAATCCTCCTGTAGGCAGCAGCATAACCCAGTGTTTCAAAATTACTTCTACCTTGTATCCTTTAATGAACTTCAAGAAAAGGATTTCACGGTTTCCTATAATTTCAACCCTTGTGCACCGACCACTAACAAATCTGAAGACTTTTGAAACTTCTCACATTAAAACATTCTTCTCTTCTGCTTAATCTCTGGAGGGTGTGAGCTAAAAAAAACAAACCCGCTAAATATACTGTATATAATATGTTGGAAATTTAACAGTAACTTTGCCACTAGTTGATGCTATTAAGGGCTATGTTAGAGCTTAAGAAAAACACAGAGGGCTGGTCATGAATGGCTCTAATTTCGGTCATTCAGCCTGCAAAAGACATAAATCACATAAAAAATAAATAAAAATATGTATATTGTGAATAAAAAACTTCCTATGAACTGTGTAAAAAGGAAATGGTGGTGGTGGGTGGGGATTGGGTCTGCAGGTACATTTTTAGTAGTGTTAATCCCCTACTGACCAAAGAGGGCATAGAAATATCAGAATTACTTTAACCACTTTAGCTCTCGCCTGTACACCATCAGACCAATTTTTACATTTGTGATATGGACCGGTATATTTTGCAATAATTTTGTCATAAGATAACAAAGCATTGTGTGTTTGTGTGTTTTTTTTTTGTTTGTTTAAAAAAAATTTGGACAAAGAAAGCTTTCTTTTGTAATATTGATTGTCTTACACAATTGATTTTATTTTCAATGTCGTCTATAGACAAAATGTCATAAGGAAAATGAAATTCACTTTTTTTTTTTCTATTGTTCTTTCTGATCAGTGTTTAAAAGATCTCATCACTGTAGATACAATACTATACAATACAATACAAAGTATTTTTGTTTTAGAACATTTATCTATCCCTTATAGCTTCTCTTCCTCCTACCAGTTTGTTTAGTTGATTTTTTAAAAATAATAATTAAAAAAGATAATATATACATTTTTTTTTAACTTTTTTTTAATTTTTGTATTTATTTTTGTCTCATTAATAATGCACATAATGGATTTCAGTTGTAAATGCTTTGCACCGTAATCTTCACTTTAGTGTAGTTTTAAATGGGACAAATTATAGAATATAATTTTATACATTTTTAATCAAAGGTTGTTTTAACTGACATCTTATGCAGATCATTATGTATAAGAATGAAGAAAAGGTATTCAATCAATAATGTTACATTGTATTTCCCTGTTATGCTCCTGAACAGTGTTTACAAAGACTCTGTTTTCAAGCTCTGTGTTAACTTAGCAGAGGTTGCAGCCACTGCTGTGTTAGAGAACAGGTCCCAGCTGTCAAAATGAATTGCTGTTAAAAAGTGGCAGGTTGGGAGCAGCGCAAACACAGCAAGCCAACTAGCACTTTCAAACCCCTAAATTGCTCTTGTGACAACTGTACTTTAAGTTTAGGAAGCAAGATGAAATGAAAGAAGAATCAACATGTCAACAGCAAGGACAGTAAGTCTCTATTTTGTTAGATGACAAATTTATGTTCATCTAAAAAAAATCTGGAGAAAGTTTTCCCATATTACAAAAAAAAAAATAAAAAAAAATACAGCTTTAAAAACATACTAATTGTAACAAGTTTGGTTAAGGTGTAACATTAATGTGCTCCAGTTTTTTTTTTTTTTTCTTAAATATCTTCTGTAATATATTGTGACAATACTTTATTTATTTTATTTTTTTCTACCAGTATGTTTGCATGCTCCTCGGTAATGGATACCATGCTGCATCGTCCTCCAGATAAGAATGATGATGATTCATATGTTGATACCCGAGACTTGCTGCGCACTGAGATAGTTAACCCTTTACGGAAGTGAGTGAATATATTAATAAAGTGTGTGTGTGTGTGTGTGTGTGTGTGTGTAAGCCCCAACAATGAAAATTCTGCTCCCTTTTGGTCTATCTAAAAAATGACTGGAAGCATTTTGCTATATCTGTTTTTATTGGGTGCAAAAAAAACCTGTTTGATCTTGTCAGAAATGGAGAGCTGTCCTGTGTCTTCTTTTTACTTAGGCTAGATTTCCACCGCGACATGAAATTCGCACAATTTTGATGCGACTTTAAAGCAATGCTTGTGTATTCTTGAGGTCTATGGACCTCAAGTCGCATTAAAGTGGTGCAGGGACTATTTTGAAGTCGCACAGATATGAACGGTACTCATTGGAAATCATGGAGTACGACTTTGCAGTCCCAAGTCACATGACAAGTCACACTAGTGGAAACCAAGCCTAAAGGCTAATTTAAAAAAAAATGTACCTCCTCTATGCAGTTAGTTTTGCACAGAGCAGCCTGGATCCTCCTCTTCTTGGGTCCCTCTTTTCTGCTCCTGCCCCTCCCTCCTGGCGAATGCCTCTCAGCCAGCAGCTCTCTGTGGGGGCACCCAAGCCCAGTCAAAGCTCTGTGTATCCATTCAGACACAGAGACCCGACCTGGCCCTGCCCCATCTCTCCCCTGATTGGCTGGCTGATTTAGGAGCCAATGGCGCCGCTGCTGTGTCTCAGGCTATCAGGAAGTGTGTCCCCTTAGACACTCATGGACATCACTGACATCACAGAAAAAAAGAATATTACAAACAATTATTTTAGGACATCACAAGGAAAATACATTATCTTGAGAAATGGGCGCTGCAAGGTCCAAAAACCATGGTTGGTGGTATTCTATTTCTAAGCATGGAATAAAGATTTTCCTTCTATGAAGACAGTGTAATGGTGAGGATTCTTTTCTACGTGATTTGGGGTAAAATCACATGTCTTGGGAACTCTAGGGGCAAGATTTATCTCCTCTCCAAAATAAATAAACATTCAAGGCGCATACCAGCTTATTAGTGTATATTGGTGTACAAACCAGACTGGGCATGGAATGCGGGTTTTCTGCATCACTTTGAAAATGTCAATGTTGACTTAATGGCACTGCAAACGCAGTGCGCTAGATCACATGGTACAGTAGTAACATATGATCCTGTTGATTTCTGTGCATGCACAACTTTTAGCGTGGTCCATGTATTGAAATTTGCCCTGCACCCAGATTGCTTGTGAACTGCACTTGAACGCACAGCTAATTAATGGTGTAAACCGGTACTTAAAGTGTAATGTTAACATTTAAACGTATATCTGGATTGGCCAATTCTTTCCCCCCCTATGCCTTACTATCTGCAACTTTCTCACCTTTAACACTTGACTGTTTTCCTTCTTTTTTTCATCTTTTTCTCTATTTCATGCTCTCCTCTCAAGGCCACAGTAGACAGTTATCTTCATACAATCTCTGCTTAGTTGTCAATTAACTCTTGCTTGTTCAATTGCAAAGTATTTTCACTTCCTTTGGCTCACACGGATTTACCTCCTGACAGGTAATATTGACTGTTTATTTTACTACTGAACGGAGTATTTTAAAATGATTGACTTTGCATGGCCATTAACCTCTTGGAAATCCTGTCATTTATTAATTAGATGTGTGGTAAACTATGTTTTTCTTCTTTACTTTTGTAAGTAACACAAAAGTTGATTTAACTTTTGTGTAAAATGTTAACTTATGATTTAAAAAAAAGTGTATCCATTTATCTCCACTTATTCCTTCTGTAATGTGTTCTCTTCATTTAGGAATGGCTATGTATGTGCCACTAAAATAATGGCCTTAAGGAAGATTTTGGAGGCTGCAGGGAAGAGCACAGGCTTCACCAATGAAGAAAAAGGTGACTACAGCAATATTGTAGAATACATTATAGAGTGATATTTTATAATACATTATAGTAATGCAAACTTGTACACCAAGCTGTCTTGCAGCATTGTGAAATTTAAAATTCTACTAAAATATCCGCTGTCGGTCAGTGTTGAAGCTAACAAAGGGCGATGATCACTTACTTTGTAATATGACAGTGTTTTGATTTAGTGATTTACTACTAGGCCTGAGCATTGTCATGTATCAGGTGTTTTGGAGTCGCAGCAATAGAATTAAAAGCGATGCTCCGAAGGTGACTACAACTGGGTCAGGGGTGACTTAAGAGATACCATCACTTTTCACAGTGGGCAACAGAATCTCTTTAAAGTCATTTGTAACGTCAGAAGGTTGTATTATCCTTTTTTGCATTAAGATAAAAAGCTTTCTGTGTGTAGCAGCCCATCCCCCCCCCCCCCAATACTTACCTGAGCCCCATCTCTATCCAACGATGTCCACGAGTGATTCGGCAGTCCAGGACTCTCTGTCCTTGTTGACTGAGACACGTCATTGGCTCCCGCTGCTGTCAAGCGCATTTAGACAATCTGAAGAGAGAGGGGGCGGGGGACAAAACCGCAGCTTTGTGTCTGAATAGATAGATGGAGCTGCAGCTCTGCTCCGGTGCACTCAGCAGGATGAAGGGCCAGGAGCTCAAGCCAGGGACACGAGAAGAGGAGGCTCCGGGCTGCTCTGTGCAAAAACCACTACACAGAGTAGGTAAGTATAACATGTTTCTTTTTTTTTTTTTTCTATTAAAATAACACTTTACAATGACTTTAAGATACTATAGCAATACATTAAATGTCCTGATTGATCACATATCCTACTGTAGGTCTAATATTAAAGTCTGATATGCATGTCTCATCTCCCACTTTTCCCCATTTACAGATCCGGAGGAGTTTCTAAATCAGTTATTCCAGGTTCTCAGGGTAGAGCCTCTCTTTTATATTCGGTAAGTAAGTCATTGTCCTGAAAAACATACCTTATTTACTTTTTATTTAATATGGACAGTACAGTGTGACCTAAAGAATTTTGTTTTTCTATTGCTCTGGAAATGTTTCAGTAGTAGAAAACAAAGTATACACAAGAGGTCTGTGTGCAGCATGTATAACTTTGAAATGGTTACATATAGTTACATAGTAGGTGAGGTTGAAAAAAAAGACTCAAATCCAACCTATGTGTGTGATTATATTTCAGAATTATATTGTATATCCCTGTATGTTGTGGTCGTTTTAGGTGCTAATATTTTTGTGGTTCTAAAGCCTTATTTTTTTATTTTTACCTTAATCCTATTTTCTACATTATGTTAAAATCCTGTGTCCTGGAAAAAGTATTTAGCAGTTTATATTTAATAAAATAATTGCATTTCAATGTTATGTGTACTGTGGGAGACCAGATATAGTGCCTACAGGGTCCTGGGTTTAGTGACACCATAAGAAGCTAACTTGTGGTGTTAAGACTCCATATTTTGGTATAGGGTATGAGGGCCCCTCGCATATTCTAATCAGAAAATGAAAATAAAGACACAACTGTAATAAAAATGAATTGTCACAGAAGCAAGATGGAAGGCCTGTTATATAAACACATCAGTCAGTTTGATTATGTCCCATAAAAAGGGTTTTAGATTTTTATTCCATGGCACCCACAGACGAACTGCTAGTGACCTCCAGGGGACCGTGCCACACTCTGTGCCCTATATTGGTATGGTCCGTCTTGAGCTTCCCTCACTGTTGCCCATTAGTAATGTGGGGGGGGGGGGGCTCATACCCTAAATGTTTTTACCATGTGCATTTAAATGCATTCATAATGAATTTAACCTAAACTTTGTGTGTAGTTGAGGGGCCATACTTAAAAATATACCATAAATTTAAAAATCAAGTATACCTAAAAAGTCCCCTTATACGCTTGATTCTTGATCTATGGCTTATAGATAGTTACATTGGTCCGATGACCGATGTAACCATGTATGAATTACCCATACCTGGATTTCCTCTTTAAGGAAGATCTAATAGAGTATTTTTGTTTTATATTCTATTATATTAGGCTCACTCTTCTAAAAGCTCTTGCATTCTTTTTCCCTTTGCCAGCAATAAAAAAAAAACTATAGAAGTTTTACCATTGTGTTGTACTTATACAGTACATACTGTAGGTCTATTCTGCAGTAATTTGCCATGAAATGTGATGTGTTCCTAATCTAAAGCTAGGTACACATGGACCAAAAAAGTTTAAAAAAAGTTGGTTCTGTAGTTACTGGCTGACTTTCAGCCTGTGTGAAAAACTCCTTGTCCAACAGAAGTCATTCTCACGACTGGCTTCTGTAGAAAGAGCATGCTGGAAAACCATCAGCCAATCGGAATCCGATCAGCACTTGCAGCCAAAACCAGTGTGTGTTCTGGCGGGGGGAACACAATACTAACATCTGAAAGTGTTTAGGCATCTATCGGTCAACTGTTGGGCCAGTTCACACTCACTCCGTTCCGGATGAGTTTTTGCATGCACGTTTTTGACTTGACCTTGCATCCCAGTGCATTTTTTTGATTCGTCTCTGGATGCCCTCCACCACCACCACCACCTTCACCACCTTTTCCCCCACTGTACTGGAGTCCGGTGCATTTTTGATGCATTTTATCATGTTCCAGGACAGTCCAGTGCAGGAAAAATGCAGCATGTTCTACTTTTTTTTTTTTTTTTTTTTTCTAGAACTGAAATCCCGTGGAACTGACCACACTGGTGTGAACTATTCCATTGAAAACCATATAACATATAACCTACTTTCCATGTGTTTTTGATGCAGAAAACTACACATTGGACTGCATGTGGTGTGAACTGGTCCTTAGATAAATTGTCTATGAATGGAGACAGTTTAGCCCAGCCAACGCAGAATCCTCAAAGAGGTAAAACAGAATTCACAAGAAACACCCAAAGGCTTAAAAAAAAAAAAACTGAAACTGGCAAACATGCCCGTTCATAAGTCTACCATGGAAGAAGCCGCTGCTCTCCAAAAAAAAAAAAACACTGCTGACCTTTGCCAAAGAGCACCTTGGCAAACCAGAATGCTACTGGGAAATTATTTTGTAGACTAATGACAAAGAAAATTGAGTACTGTCCATGATAATTTTTTATTTGCACTAACATATAATTTTTCATTAGCGAGCTAATGACTAATAGACTAATGAAAATTGAATTGTTTGGGAAAAATTCTCAAGCACTATGTATGGGGCACAGCCCCCCCTTTAAGGTGAAGTTCCGTTTTAAACACCTCCTATTTATCCATTTAGGACACCCAAGAAGGAGCCACAGGGTTGTATATTTTATCAGATCTTCATGGAGAAGAGGCAGTCAGTGGATGTGCCATCAGTGCAGCAGTTGCTAGAGTGGTCCATGGTTCATGGTGATCTCAAGTTTACGGAGGTAAAGCTGCTGAAAAAAACCATGTGCGCATTTAATACAAACTCCAAAAAGCAATTTATTAGGAACAACTGTACACCTGCCTAATTTGGCTAATCAAACAGTAGAACCAAAAAGACGAATGGCTGCACTCCCTTGAGATGCAACAAGGCTTTATTAATATCCAAAAATAATAAAAAGAAACAAAACACAGGCAGGGGAACAAAAATGTTGATGTGTTTCACACAGGATTTGTGCTTTGATGGGTTTTGACAAAGCACGAATCCCATGTGAAACGTGCCAACATTTTTGTTCCCCTGCCTGTGTGCGAAACCCCAAAACATCCAGTGAGCATAATTTTTGAGACTAAGATAACCTTTTATGCTCTGTACATCTGTGGTGGGCAGAAAAGCTATATCTTCAGGCACATAGGCTGCAAAAGCAGGCCACTTAGGGTTCCAGTCCCGCCAGCCAAGAACAGAAAGCTGAGGCCACAGTGCACACTGGGGGGGAGGGGGGGACGAACTAAAAAAACTGGTGCACACAGAATCTTGTGTAGCTATGCATAAAAACCAGTCTGCTTCCAGGTTTTTTTGTCAAAGCTTAATTGAACAAGCTGAAGTTAGAAGCTAACTGGCTACTATGCAGTAAATCTCTCTCCATAGCTCACAAAACTAGAAGTAAAGACTAGAAACATGTAGACTTGTGTGATAAATCTTGTTTTATTGCTTTATTGTTTTATTGCTGAGGCACACAAATGGCAGGCCAGTCACCAAATCTGAATCAAGTAGAACATATTTTGGATGTGGTAGAAAGGGAGATTTGCAGTATGGATGTGTAGCTGACAAATTTGGGGCATAGATGTGCAGCTGACAAATTCGCAGAAATTGCATAACACAACCATGTCAACGAGGACCAAAATCTCAAAGGAATGTTTGTGGAATCCATGCTTGTTTTGAAAGCAAAGTGAGGCATGACCAAATATTAGTATAGTGTTCCTAATAAATTGCTCAGTGAGTGTATGTCCACACCAAAAGCTATAACTTGGCTTGTTGATCGTATTGCTGCCTTTTGGCATTGAGGTTTTGGGTTCCGTTACCACCTGGATTGATGGCTGGTGTCAATCGTTTGTGTAATTATTGCTTCTGTCCTTGTGCCAGGTTCCATCTTGCCTCATCATTCAGATGCCCAGAGATGGAAAGAACAAGATGTTTCCAAAAATTATTCCAACTCTCCAATTGGACATCACTGATCTCCTTGAGGATGGTAATTAAAAATGATGATGCTATGAACTGAGACAGAGGTGCCAATGTTAAAAAAAAAACTGTAGCAAAATTGGAGCCGTTACCTATACTGATCGGTTTGTTTGTTTTATTTATAGCTATGAAAGAATAAAAACAAGAAAATCAATAGAAGCAGAATATTAAAGTTTGAGTAGTTACCGCCTCCCCTTAAAGCAGAGATTTTCAATGGGTGATGCATGAGGGATGTCAGGAGGGCAAGAGTTATGACTGCACTGTTATTGTGACTTTTTTGTTTTTCCATTTTTTTCTGAAACCTTTTATTGTGTTTACATACGGTAAATACAAATCTAACAATACTTCCCGAAGGACAAAGCGTGAAAAGCAGAAAAATAGATCATGGAAACTGTACAAATGGCAAAGGGTCAACATTTTATAAAGTGCCAAATTTATGGCTCAGAGAGGATCTTATCAGGGGTACAATTATGATAAAAGAAAAGAGGCCACAACACAATCTATCAGGTCACAATATAGCAGCATTTTTGATTTGGACAAAGCAATAAAAATGTATTTGAGATTTAAATTGAGTTTACTGTACATGGCAGAGAGAGAAATGATTACATATTCATTATTTAACATCTGAGGAAGTACAAAAAAGAACGCACGTGCATCTTCATTCAAATGCAGCTGAATGCACAGGAAAGAGAAAATATGTTTTTTAATAGGAGCTATGCTCACAATACATTCTATTGATCTTCTCTCCGCACCCTCTCTCACAATTCAAAAGCGGCACCGCATTCATTTACAGAGTTCTGTGAAATAATGAACTGCAAGAACTACCAGGGTGCTGATGAGCGCTCAAGGTTGTTCAGTGATCTTCCGGTCATTCAGTAACTGCCTGCCCATATCGGAGGTACAAGCAGACAGTTTGTAAGCCTGACACTGCACCCACCAGTGATGGCCCATACATTAGGGGCACCCAGGTGTGGCCCCACCCCTCTCCTAGCCACCCCGTATATGCATAGCATGAAGCCATCCATGGCCGCTACGCCCCCTCCCCCCTATTCATGCATCCGGCCCCTTTCAGGGCCCCGGGTGCATGAATTACAGCGGCCAGGGTTTTTGAAGCACCCGACTAGAACCAGAGGCTCTAATAGGCTTTGAAATGGGATAGGCTCGGGTCGCAGAGGATGCATCCTTAGCTCACCCAGGAAATGTAAGCTGTTGCTGTGATGATCAGGTGAACTGGAGGCTCACAAACAGTTGGCATACTGTTTGCTGCCCCCCCCCCCAAAAAAAAATTCCACTGGCACCAACAACCTGCTGATCACAGGTGCAATGCTTTACACTCTCTTTTTTTTTTTTTTAAGGTGAACTTTAACACCTACAGGTCTTGTCCCTCCTCCTGCCTGTGACTGAACAATGAGAGGAGAAGCAGCACACTGGTATGCTCATCTCTCTATCAATCTGCTGTCTCTTCCTTGTAACACCACAGTGTAAAATACTGTCTTAGTCTGAGGTTGGCTGTACAGTGGTTTGTAAGAGCTTGATGCCACATTAAATTTAGGTACTTACTGTACATTGTTTAAATTAACAAATACATTCAAAAATGTATGAATAAATAAAGGGCTGTATTAACCTTTTTGCTGCAACTGATTATAAGGCTTACATCAGCAGCGGCTGGTTTCCACACGTTCCCCCACGCTGCTACAGCCAGATAGAGGGGAAGAGACCAATGAACATGTTCACTCACCTCCCCAAGCTAGTAAGAACTCAGAAGTGACCAGGATTACTGTATTTGCTGGCGTATAAGACTACCTTTTACACTTAAAAAAAAACTGACCAAAAAGCAGGGGTCATCTTATACCCGGGTCAGCTGCTCGAATGCCTGCTGGATGTGTGGACAGTGCGGTAATACTGTATGTAGTATATACCACTTAGCCAATCCCGGTGAGCGATGTATTTAAATGTAACAAACTCTGCCAATCCGAGCAGGCTACATACAGTAGCCTGCTCGCATTGGCTTTGAGAGTCAAAGAGGTGTGGGCTGATGATGTTACAGGCTCTGCCAATCCAAGCAGGCTTTGTATTAATTAATGGAATATATCGCTCGCTGTGATTGGCTCCAGCAAGAGGTAAGAAGAATATGGCTCCAGCTCCAGCAAGAATGAAGAAGAATATAGCGCCTGAAGGAAGAAATATGAAGCGTCGGAAGGGGGGTCGTCTTATACGGTGAGTAGAGGAAAAATATCTTAAACTGTAATATTAGGGGGTCGTCAAATACGGTACATTATTTTTAGTGTATTTTTAGTGCATTTTTACTATGTGTGGGGGGCGCAAAAAAACGCTCTAGTAGTGAAAAAGGGTTAAATAATTTTGAGTCTTTTTGTTTTTGCTTGCCGTTCAGCTTCCTCATATCATATGCTGCTACTGGCAAGAAAGTTGCAATGTTGCAAAATCCTCACGCTTTTGTTTACCAGCCTTGTTAGTGTTTGCTTGGCATATGGATGCTGGTAATAAAATGTCTTGACATGCTGTGCATATTTTTAAAGCTCAAAATAACATTATGAAATCTTGAATTTTAATATCGGTTTCCTTCTCTTATCCACAGCCCCAAGGCAATGCTGTATTTGTCAGTCCCTGGCAGTAGTGGAGTGTCTGGACTGTTATGAGGACACAGGGATCACGCCAGGTCATATAAAACAATACTGTGCAATCTGCAGTAGACAGGTATGACATTTGTGATCTCCTGTCATGAAAAGTTTCATTTCTAGAAGTGTCTGGAGTTCATAGCAACCACTTCAGGTTTTCTCTTCAAGAGCCAGAAAATGACATTGTGAACCTGATTGGTTGCTTTGTGTGACAGAAATCTTTATTTCAGACCCTTTTGTTGTTTGTCTTTCAGGCTTTTTGGTGTTCTAACATGACATTGTCTTCTGAACAGGTTCATCTTCACAAAAAGCGCTGCAGCCATCATCCCAGAGACTTGTGTTTACCTAAAAATCTGAATGAACAGGCTGTGTTCCAGAGACAGTATTTGCAGCTCTTTGCTGTCTTATGTATAGAAACCAGTCATTATGTCGCCTTTATTAAACTCAATTCCCAGAAACTGCCCCTGTGGGCTTTCTTTGACAGCATGGCTGACAGAGAAGGTGGGTTATATTTGTTCATGATTTCTGTTTTCAGTCCCTGTATTTGTTTTTTGTTTTGTTTTTTATTTATTAACCACTTCAGCCCAGGAAGGATTAACCCCCTTCCTGACCAGAGCATTTTTTGCGATTCGGCACTGCGTCGCTTTAGCTGACAATTGCGCGGCCGTACAACGATGTACCCAAACAAAATTGACGTCCTTTTTTTCTCACAAATAGAGCTTTCTTTTGGTGGTATTTGATCACCTCTGCCGTTTTTTATTATTTGCGCTAAAAACAAAAGAAGAGCAAAATTTTTGAAAAAAACACAATATCTTTTACTTTTTGCTATAATAAATCTCCCATTTTTATATATATATATATATATATATATATATATATATATATATATATATATATATATATATATATATATATATATATATATATATATATATATAGTGTGTGTGTGTGTGTATTTTTTAACTAGTAATGGCGGCGATCTGCGATTGTTATCGAGACTGTAATATTGCGGCTGACACATCGGACACTTTTGATCCATTTTTGGATTTTTGGACCATTGACAATTATACAACGATTAGTGCTATAAAAATCTGTATACTGTAACACTAGGGGGCGATGGGATTGACTAGGAGAAGAGAGATTGGTATTCATACATTCTCTCCCCTGAGAATACCGTGATCTGTGTGTTTACACACACATACAGATCACGGTTCTCTCTCGGTCATGAGCGATCGCAGGTGCCCGGCAGTCATTGTGCCAGCATCGGCTAGGTGTACACGCTGTGGGCGCGCACCCCGAGAGGCCAATAGGCGAAGCGACGCAAAGTGACGTTTCGCCCAGCTGTGCAATTCTGGCTGGTCGCAAGTGGTTAAAAGAAAAGGGTAAGTAAAAGTATATGTGACCCCTGTAAAACAACCCATTCAGTTTAAAATAGAAACGAAAGGCAAAACATTTGTGTATAGATATAAAACAATTTATGAAGATTTTCCTTAATAAGTGATCACATAATCTCTATTCTCGGCTGCATAAGATGCTTAGAGAGCTAGGGGTGAAGAAAGAGCAGTACACTGATCTTCCCAGTGAAGAGGTGTGCAGGGGACATCTCAGAAGAAGTATGACCATTAGAGCATTGGCAGGCTGTTCTCCAAGTATTGCACACATACAACTCCTACACAGAAATATATAACCCCTATACAAAGTATCTGTAAATCTCAGATTTGTACATAAATAATACACTCGCATATAATTCAGTACAGACACCTCTTGTATAAAGAATATACCACATTTATAGTGTAAATTTACCAAGTAAAAATATATAACTAGGGTTATTGGTTTGAATCCCAACCACGGCACTACCTGCACAGAGTTTTCATGTTCTCCCTGTGGCTGCGAGGGTTTCCTCTGGGTGTTCTGGTTTCCTCCCACACTCCAACGACATGCTGGTAGGTTAATTGGCTCTTGTCTAAAATTTGCCCTAGTATGTGTATGAATGTGACTTGGGTACCTTAGATTGTCAGCTTCTTGAGGGCAGGGACTGATGTGAATGTATAATAAGTAAGTAAAGTGCTGCATAAATGTATCCCGCTATAGAAGTACCTGTAGTAATAATAATAAAAACACTTTATCAAAGTATATGTGACTCTCATACAGATATAATACACACAGAAACGCATATACAGTACCTTGTATGAATGCAACTAGTACTTTTTTTTTTTTTTTTTTTAATCATTGTTTTATACACATTTAACAATTTACCTTTCTTGTGGACTTTAACAGGAGGACAGAATGGTTTTAACATTCCCAGGGTGATTCCCTGCCCAGAGGTGACCGAATACCTGGAAATGAGCCCCGAAGAGCTCCAGCGAGAAGACCCAAGGATCATGCCAGCATATGTCCACCGGCTACTTTGCGATTCTTATATGTGCTTATATTACAGTCCTGATCTTAGCCTTTACAAATAACAAAACAGCAAGGTTTGATGACTGATTTATTAAAGATTTCTAGATTGATGCCAGTCAAAATGTCAGAGAAACTTGGTAAATCGGTTATGTTTTATAGTAATATATTGTACACTGGTACTAAATATGTGCACTTTAGCTACCTCTAGGCAATACTGGTAATTAACAGTGCCCAGCAGCAATATATTTATAGGTCCCGTTATGTGCAATTTAAAAGGGGGTTTCAGCATCACCAAAAAAGCCCTCTGGCAGCCTCTAAGCTGAGCAAAAGCCCCTATGGGAAAAACGCCTTATGAAGGGACCTGTAGTTTTCAAGCAAATATGCATTTTAACTTATTCGGAAAATATTTACTTGAAAGTTTGTTTTTATGTAAATCCTAAATGAATGACATTTAGGGGTGGATTTACTAAAGGCCTATAGATTGCTCCCTTTGCATGTGCAGTTGCTCTAAAGCAGGGGTGCCCAACCTTTTGAAGGCCGAGGGCCACTTAAGCGACTTGGTAACCAGTCGCGGGCCACAATGAGTAGAATGGGCAGATGACCAGTCTGTGTCCAGTCTGCATATGCCAAGCAGACACAGCCCAATCTACTCTATGGGCCCTCTGATCCAATCAGATGGAAGTGGACAGATCCACTTCTGTTTTTTTTTAGCAGATTGGATTGGAGGTAGGCAGGTGTAAAAGGTCAAAAGTCTGTTTACATCTGCTGCTCCATAGAGGTGAATGAAGGGTCCCGTTGCGTTGAACCGATCGCGTGAAAGGGGCCTAAGGCTGCTGTTATACTGATGGTGTGTGGTCTATTGCGGCGCAGCGTACCAGTGGTTTTCCCGCGGGTTAGCTGCACTTTGCTATAGACGTCTATTATATCTTGCAGGTGTGGTGCACTTTCTGAAAAGCCCCTTGCTTCCTCTACCGCTGGCTTTATTCACAACACAGATGCTCCCAGATGGCAGGTCGGCAACCTGAGATCTGGACTTGCCAACCAGCCATCCAAGAGCAGGAGGTCGCGGGCCACATCAGAGGGCTCCGCGGGCCACATGTGGCCCCCTGGGCCAATGGTTGGGCACCACTGCTCTAAAGCTTAGTAAAGGAAGGTAAACTCTGCTGCCTTCCATCATCCAGTCATATGCAAGCAAAAATTACTTTTTTTTATTTTATATATATATATATATATTCTTTGCAAAGTAGAGCTCCCTCTCATTTGCTAAGCTCTAAAGAAAATTCACTTGCAGAGTACATAGTATATTTGTATTTAGTAAATCCAACCCCTTTGTCTGCTAAAGCCACCTTTATCCTAAAAAATGTCACATTGTAAAAAAAAAAAAATGTTTATTTTGACCTTTCTTTTTAATCCACTGTTGCAACTCAGTGCTGCTGGTTTCCTGCAGCCTTTTTGCAGGAAATTCCTGTTTACATGCATGTGCTGCACTTCTCCTGGTGGGTTTTCTGATTGTGAAAAATGGACCAAGCCTACCTAATGTGTGTCTAACAGCCACTTGTAGTCTCCATCAGAATTCTATGTAATGGGGTGACAACCCTGGAGCACAATTGGGAGACAGGTACCTACCACTGCACCCCATAATAGGAAATGCCTAAGCAAGCATCTTCTTGGCAGAATCACCAGGTATTCTTTTAATAAAAACGGTATATTTCAAAATATTGAAAGTCTCTTTTAAAATGATATTAATATGCTAAAGCATATGTCGGGTTTTAGGGGCAGGGTTTACATACAGTATACTTTATTTCTAAAATGTTTCATGCAAATTTCATGTACAGTAAATACATCCTTAATGGTGATATGTATATCGCTGAATGTTGTTGGCAACATCCAGATATATGAATTAAAAGTGCTCAGACCATAGAAAATATGGCTGTCATATGTACATAGGTATTTACAAATTGTATTAAAAAAATTTAGATTTTTTTTTGAAACATTCGCACTCATTGATTTTGATTTATGATCATAATGGCTTATTTTAACACATTACTAACCATGTTTGCTTATTTATGTTAAATACCATAAAAAGGCTATGGCTTCCCTTAAAAGGACAAGGCTATTAGAAAAACTATGACTTTGGGCTGGTTCCCATTTTTTGTACATTCCTTGTGTTTCTGACCAGTCTCCGCGCTTTGCACAGTTTACATATTCAGGAAATAAATTAGTATAATATACTGTATGTAGCAGGATTCTTTCTGAATAAATCAACACCATGCCTGCCTTATAAATAATGCAATAATAATTAGGTAGTGTTGAAGTGCAGTATGGAATTTCACAAACTGCATAATATAAATATATCCTGTAAAAGTGGTGCAGATATTTTATATGGGCACACTCAACTGTTCTTGCAGCTGGATTTACATGTACAGATCTCCATATATTTTTGTTTACTAGGTCCATACCTAGTAATATATTGTAAGTACTGGTGGTCTGTGGATGCATATGGCCCTACTGGCCTCTCTCTGCCCTTAGGAAAAAATGTATGTTTAAATAGTGTATTTGTTTCGTTGGCTGCCGAGGTAAAATCTATTTATTAAGCTGGAAATCACAATAGCTACATGCAGTATCTGGGAGTATTACTTCTGATTAGGGTTGTCCCGATACCACTTTTTTAGGACCGAGTACAAGTACCGATACTTTTTTTCATGTACTTGCCGATACCGAATACCGATACTTTTTAAATGCAGCCACGTGTCCCCAAATGCAGCCATGGTCCCTCTGAGTTCAGCCATGGTCCCTCTGAGTTCAGCCATGGTCCCTCTGAGTGCTCCGCACTCCACCCCGCACTCAAAAAAAAAGTATTCTATTTAGGTATCGGGAGTATTCGTGCGAGTACAAGTACTAGCGCAAATACTCGGTATCGGTCCCGATACCGATACTAGTATCGGTATCGGGACAACCCTACTTCTGATCATAGCTTACTGCTGAACATTACAATTACATACAATAGATTATAAACTGTACATACATGTCCAAACCAGAAATCGGCTCACCAATGGCTTGGACAAACAAAAGGAAAACTGTGTGTGTTTATATTATATATATATATATATATATATAGATATATATATATATTTTAGATAGATATATACATACTTTATTAGGTACACCTGTTCAATTGCTTGGTAACACAAATTGCTAATCACCCAATCACATGTCAGCAACTCAATGCATTTAGGCGTCTAGACGTGGTGTAGATAACGTTCTGAAATTCAAACCAAGCATTAGAAAGGGAATTAAAGTGACTTTGAACGTGGCATGGTTGTTGGTACCAGACAGGGTAGTCTGAGTATTTCAAAAACTGCTTATCTACTGCGATTTTCATGCATAACCATCTCTAGGGTTTATAGAGAATTGTCCAAAAAAGAGAAAATATCCAGTGAGCAGCAGTTGTGTTAGAGGAGAATAGGCAGACTGGTTTGAGATGATAGAAAGGCAACAGTAACTCAAATAACTTGTTAGAGCCAAGGTATGCAGAATACCATCTCTGAACGTACAACACATTGAACCTTAACGCAGATGAGTTACAGCAGCAGAAGACCACACAGGGTGCCACTCTTGTCAGCTAAAAACAGAAAATGGGCTACAATTCACACAGTGGGACAATAGAAGATTAGAAAAACATTGCAGGTTTCATCTCTAGCTGATCCATTAGCTGAAATCTAATTCATCTTATTTTCTCATTGCGCATCAGTCCATAGCATTATGTTAGGCTGGGTTTACACCTGTGTGATGTGATAACACGCGGGTTGCAGTGCGTTACGTTAGGGCAGCCAATTCATTTGAATGGGCTGCCTGCCACATCTAAAATTACACCAAAGAAGAGTGCATAACCTTTTTTTTTTTTTTTTTAACGCTGCACTAAAAAGCATGGTAAGGTTGCGTCATGCGTTGTGGTGCAATGTAACACGTGGACCATTCAGGTCCGCCTGTCAGTTTATTCGGCGGACCTGAACGGGTGTTCCATGCTTGTCTATGGAGCATCAGATGTCAGCGGTGACCATGTCCACTGACATCCGATCCGCTAAAATCAGACAGATGGCGATACATCGCCATCTGTCCTGGCAGATCGGATCGGGTGAGATCTGATGAAAAGGGACATGCTGTCTGTTTTCATCCAATCTCTCCATAGACAAGCATTGGTGCTCGACAAGCCCCTCCCCGCTCAGTGAGCAGAGAGGGACCTGTCATCCGCTGGCTCAACAGAAGGATCTCCCCGTGTAGAAGGGGCCTAAGAAAAAAAATGGTATTGCATTGATTTACTAAAACTGGAGAGTGCAAAATCTGCTGCAGTTGTGCATGGTAGCCAATTGGCTTCTAACTTTATCTAGTTCAGTTAAGCTTTGACAGTAAAACCTGGAAGCTGATTGGTTTCTATGTAGAGCTGCACTCGATTTTGCAAGTTTTAGTAAATCCATCCCAATACATTGGAAGTATAAATAATATTCACAATGTGCACTTGGTGTGTATTTTTATTGTGAGCCACAGCGAGACCTTTACAATGACTTCTTTAGATCCTTTAGCAGTAAAACTGCTTCCATACAAGTCTTCAGAGTAAGCACTAGGTATTTATATACACTCACCGGCAACTTTGTTGGGTACACCTTCAGAACTTCCTTAATTCTTTGTAGCATAGATTCAACAAGGTGTCGGAAACATTCCTCAGAAATTTTGGTCCATATTGACATCACACAGTTGCTGCAGATTTGTCGGCTTTGTGCGCAAAACTCCCATTCCACCACATTCCAAAGGTGCTCTATTGGCTTGAGATCTGGTGACTGTGGAGGCCATTGGTGTACAGTAATCTCATTGTCATGTTCAAGAAACCAGCGGTGAGATGATTTGATCTTTGTGTCATGGTGCATTATCCTACTGGAAGGAGCCATCAGAAGATGGGTACATTGTAGTCATAAAGGGATGGATATGGTCAGCAACAATACGCAGGTAGGCTATAGCATTTTAACCATGCTCATTTGGTAATAAGGGGCCCATAGTGTGCCAAGAAAATATCCCACCCACCATTACACCACCAGCCTGAACTGTTGATATACAGCAGGATGGATCCATACTTTCATGTTTTTTACGCCAAATTGTGACCCTAATCTGAATGTCAGGTGAAATCAGACTCCTCAGACATCTGCTGCTGTGGTTTTCTGTGCTTTGTTCTGTGGTTAAGCTCAAGTTGCAATACACACAAGAGCTGCCAAAGGATCTGTCTAGCCGGCTGTAAGATTTACAGTACCTAGTCCTGCCAGGCTGTACAGTCATGTTGATTACCTTTTTTTTCTTTACTGCCATTAAGCAATAAAGCCAAGTTATCTTCCTGCCCCCAGCTTAAAGAGGTTGTAAAGGTTTGTCTTTTATTTTCTAAATAGGTTCCTTTTCAAGCCAGTGCATTGTTGGTTCACTTACCCTTTCCTTCAATTTCCCTTCTAAATGTGTTTTTTTTTTCTTTGTCTGAATTTCTCACTTCCTGTTTCTCCTCAGTAAGCTTTCCACCATCATCTGATTGGTGGAAAGTCATTTGAAACGGCTTACTGAGGAGGAACAGGAAGTGAGAAATTCAGACAATGAAAAAAAAACATTTAGAAGGGAAATTGAAGGAAAAGGTAAGTGAACAAACAATGCACTAACTTAAAGGAACCTATTTAGAAAATAAAAAACGAACCTTTACAACCCCTTTAAAGTTTAAATAGTTAGAAAGAAGCAACCTATTTCACTGCTCATTCTGCTCTCTCCTCCAGGCAGCTTGCTCACGGTCCATACATGTACATCTGAGACACCATATTGGTTCCTTGAGCTGCAACTCACTCTTCTAGTCTGAGTTCTGCTATACAAAGCATATCAAATTCAACTACGTAAGCCAGCCAGCCATACATGGATTGAAGTTTCGCTGGTTCAGCAGGGATCAGCCAAATTTTCATTCATGTATGGACAGGTTGGTTATACAGAAGTTTATCTATCGATCAGCTTCTTACAACTGCCCTGTCAGCTGCCAGCTATACCCAGCAGTGCTGATCAGTGTATTCTGACAGCAGAGAAGTCCCCTCGCTGTCAAAATACAAAGGCACAGTGGGAGGATTTTCCCATCCACTTTGAATGGGCAAATGTTAGTATATACATTTTTTTGTCATTCATCCGGGTCATGAATCATTTGTGGGCTGCCTTTCGTTATTTTCATTCAAAATACAATTTATCTTTTAACAAATACTGTACATAACTACAATAATTGGTGTTTTGTTTTCATATCTGTAGTTCAGCTTTAACTGTGAGTTTTAGTAAGTGTATGCCCTAAGCAGGTCATTTTATCGCTGCTTAAAGATAATATTATTTGCTTATGGTCTGTGTTGCATTATTGCTGCTTGTTATAACATGGACTTCATAGCTATAATGACAGGACAGGAAGCACTATTATATTTATGCCGAACTGCTGTTTATTTTTAAACACGCTGTTAATGCACATTGCAGATGGCAGCTATTTGTTCAAATACAGACAACCTGCTGTATTCTGACAAGTCGTGGATTTGAAAGTGGTTCATGTTTGCTTTTATTTTGTGTAGGCTGGGAGTCAGACCCCTGCTTGGTAAAGTGGGATCTCTTTTATGTGTTGGCAGACCCAAGCAGGGATAGAAATTCATTTAAAGGTATTTTTATTTTGTAGTTTTTGTGGCCCATAACCTGAGGTATGAAAGCAACTGTGAGTTGTTCGTGGGTGTTTGGCAGCTGTGTCCCACTGTAATAATAATGCCAGTCTGTTTAAAGGTATATTTATTTTTAAGGTACTTAATTTAAGCAAACGACTACATTTTTAAAAAGGTATAAAAACAAGTTTGTATAGTGGTTGATATTTTTTTTATATAGTTCACGCTATGTGGCTCCATCGAGGAGGAAAGAAGCAGCGCCTTCTAAGCAAAATGTTTATTAAAAAGTTACAAAAAACATAAGAGCTACATTCACAAAGGAGCTATAAATTAGGGCTTATCTGTATAATAATTCGTCCGCTCTATCCTGGGCATAGGCGTGCGCACAGGGTGTGCCAGGTGTGCCCAGGCACACCCTAATCACCCTGTGCAGCACCTATCCCCCCCTACTGCCCTGGTTCCCCATACCTTCCCCCGCAGTGCTTCTGGCTTCCCTACTCTCCTCTCCCTCTGGCTGTTGGTGCAGGGATGTTTTAGGATGAGTGGGGGAAGGGGCCAGTAAGTATGTAGCTTACTGGCCCCTTCCGTTTCATCGTGAGTGATCAGTACTATGTGTTTGATCTTTGGGGTGCACACCCTAATGCAATAGGCTGAGCACACCTATGATCCTGGGTATTGGTAGTGCTGCTCGTGCCTGGATGTCCATGCACACTGGCATTTTTGTAAGCTCCTAGAAGCTGTTATAAGCATTTTTTTTGTCTATGCACATTACTCTAGGCTACTAGTGTTTTTTGAGTTTAAGCGTCTAGAAGCAGAACTACATTTTTTTTCTAAAGTTTCTTGGAGCGTTTTTCCAGCAGAGGCGTTACTAATAGTGTTTTTTGAGCTTTTTTTTCCTTTTTACTGCAAAAAAACTCATACTCCTAAAATGCTACTACAAAAAAGCTATTGCCAGCATTTTTTATCCAGTGTTTTTTCCAGAATTTTTTTTTTTTAGCTTTTGTAGCCAAGTTCTGGGCCTCTCCAAGCCTAATGGTGATCTCCAGAGTTAGGGACAGCTGGCATCCTTCTGTGTAGAGTAGGTTATGAGGCATGGAGGGTGCGATACAAGGTAGATTAATGGGCGCCAGCTTCCTGATTGACAGCTGCCTCCGATGAAGTTGTGAAGACGAAACCTGTAGTGCATAGGAACTTTACTTTGGCAATGCTGCAGCAGCTGCATATGCAGCAGAGGGCCGTCAACGAGTACCTGTGTGAGTATGGCACAATGACAGGCTCAGGCCGGCTCAGCTTTTTTCCCCTACGCCAATGACTGCTCATGAAGGATGAATGCGCTGCACGATCAAAGTTTTTAAGGAGGCCACAAGGATGCTGAGCCATGACAATGCATGCATAAGGGACAAAACCCGTATTGTGTTCCTGCTGGAGCAGACTCTGCGTGGCATTATGGACAGGGCACTCGAGGCAGGGCATAAGGGACAAAACCCGTATTGTGTTCCTGCTGGAGCAGACTCTGCGTGGCATTATGGACAGGGCACTCGAGGCAGGGCATAAGGGACAAAACCCGTATTGTGTTCCTGCTGGAGCAGACTCTGCGTGGCATTATGGACAGGGCACTCGAGGCAGGGCATAAGGGACAAAACCCGTATTGTGTTCCTGCTGGAGCAGACTCTGCGTGGCATTATGGACAGGGCACTCGAGGCAGGGCATAAGGGACAAAACCCGTATTGTGTTCCTGCTGGAGCAGACTCTGCGTGGCATTATGGACAGGGCACTCGAGGCAGGGCATAAGGGACAAAACCCGTATTGTGTTCCTGCTGGAGCAGACTCTGCGTGGCATTATGGACAGGGCACTCGAGGCAGGGCAGCAGGATGAAGACTTCCTTTCCTCTTCAGGCCCACTTTTTGCAGACACTGTTGTTTCTATGCCACAGAACACACAAGAGAGGAGGAGGAGGATTCTGGCGGTTTCAGAGGCATTGAAGCAGGGGAAGACATATGTCAAACTGCAGGAGATGGTTTTACATCCCCAGAACCCTTAGTAGTAGTACATGGCTGGGAGGAGGCTGTTCCAGATACTGTAATGCTCAGAGACCCAGAGGAGTCTGCTTCTCATGTCTCAGCAAATTTGCAGTGCATGGGCTCTCATGTTTCAAAGCTTGCAAAAGGGCCCAAGAATATGTGGTGTAAAGGAAAATGATCGCTATTGGTTGGCAACCCTACTTGACCACCGTTAAAGGGGAAAGTCTCAGGCCGCGTACACACGATTGGTCAAAACCAATGAAAACAGACTGAAGTTCAGTTTCATCGGTCCAAACCCATTGTGTGTAGGCCCCATCGGTCAGTTGTCCTTCAGTCCAAAAACAGAGAACTTGCTTTAAAATTGAACTGATAGACGCCTGACCGCTGGGTCAAAACCATTCGTTAGTATGCAAAGACATCGGTCAAAATGCCGCGCATGTTTAGAATCAAGTCGACGCATGCTTGGAAGCATTGAACTTCGTTTTTTTCAGCACGTCGTGTGTGTTTTACGTCACCGCGTTCTGACACGTTCGTTTTTTTTAACCGATGGTATGTAGGCACATCAGTCCGCCAGTAGGCTTCGTCGGTTAACCAATGAAAACGGTCCTTCGGACCATTCTCGTCGGATGGACTGATCGTGTATACGCGGCCTCAGAACTCACGCTGTCCCCACCAAGAGTGCAGAAGAAGAAACCTCTTGAGGACACCTTAACCACTTAAGGACCCCTTCACACCGATATACGTCGGCAGAATGGCACGGCTGGGCACATCAACGTACCTGTATGTTGCCCTTTAAGCCCAGCCATGGGGTCCCTTTTTATAGGGATACACAATCGATGTCACACCTACAGCCCCTACAGATGTAAACACATATTAGGTCACACATAACCCCTTCAGCGCCCCCTTGTGGTTAACTCCCAAACTGCAATTGTCATTTTCACAGTAAACAATGCATTTTAATGCATTTTTTTGCTGTGAAAATGACAATGGTCTCAAAAATTGGTAAAAATTGTCCGAATGTCGCAGTCACGAAAAAAATCACTGATCGCCGCCATTAGTAGTAAAAAAAATAAAATAATAAAAATGCAATAAAACTATACCCTATTTTGTAAACGCTATACATTTTGCGCAAACCAACCGATTAAACGCTTTTTTTTTTTTTTTTTTTTTTTTTTTTTTTTTTTTTACCAAAAATAGGTAGAAGAATAAGTTTCGGCCTAAACTGAGGACATTTTTTTTTTATATATATATTTTTGGGGGATATTTGTTATAGCAAAAAGTAAAAAATATTGATTTTTTTTCAAAATTGTCGCTCTATTTTTGTATATGGAGCAAAAAAAAATAAAAACCGCAGAGGTGATCAATTTCAATTTCAATATCCATAAATCACTGCTCATTTAAAAATAATTTTTTTTACAAACTTTTTTTTCATTGATACATGTCCCCCAGGGCAGTACCTGACCCCCCATAACCATTGTATCCCCAATTACTTGCATATATGCCTTCAAAATGGGCACTTTTTTTTCATGTTTAGGTCCCATTGACTTCAATGGGGTTCGTTATTCAGACAAGGGGTCGTTCGGTGCATTCCTAAAGGTCACCAAAAGACACGAAACTGGTTATGTTGAAGTTTTTTTATAGTCTAAATTACTAATGGTATGTTCAGCTGTGTGCCATCCACCCAAAAACTGAAACATTGCTGTCTGCTTTGATGTCTATTTGATAATACTGGCATGTTATTTTTGCTTAACCCCCTGTAGGCCTGTCCACATTACAATTCTATATTATCTCCTTTGACTTACCCAAAATGATGGCCCATTAATTTTATCGCCCTTTTACTGATCTGTTTCTGAAGTAAGAATTTTGCCCTGTTGACCAACAAACCTTTATAACCTCCTGATTAGATAATTGAAATGCACCCAGCCCCTATCTCCATCAGTATAAATATATGCACAGGGGCGGACTGACCATTCGAGCAATCGGGCACTGCCCGAGGGCCCCATGCCACTAGGGGGCCCCCATCAGGGTTGCCAGCCTCAGTAAAACCAGGGACAGTATGTAAAATTCTGTGTTTTTTTACATCGGTCTCTAAAATGTCTCTTACCGACATCCTTTTGGTCTAAAAATCCCAAAATTATAGCTGCCCCGCCTCTCCAGTACCTTTTTAGTGTGTGTTTGTGTATACTGTATTGCCTAGGGGCCCCATAATCTCCTATTGCACAGGGCTCCATAATCTATTGTCTAGGGGCCCCATAATCTCCTATTGCCCGGGGGCCCCAATATCTCCTATTGACCGGGGGCCCCACGAGTTGTCAGTCCGCCCCTGTATATGCATCCCTTTGGGGGAAGCTTAACCGGCGGGCTCATTGCATCTGGGGCTCTTTCTTCAAGTGGGGCTATTTCTATAAGTGGAAGCACTTCTGACTCTGCACTTCAGCGATTGCACAAAGAGAGGGGATAAAAAATACCATGCTCATTATAATATAGGTATACTTCATTTATTTATTTTATTTTATTTTTTCCTTTTGAATAATTTTTGCTTTTCCTTCCCTTTCTAAAATGCAATGTCTACCACTCCTTCTGATAGCTGTGTCTTCCATCCCTAAAATGTCTTTCCTTCATCCCTCTTCTCCACCCCACACCCTATATATAGTGCCCTGCGAAAGTATTCGGCCCCCTTGAACTTTGTGACCTTTTGCCACATTTCAGGCTTCAAAAATAAAGATATAAAACTGTCATTTTTTGAAGTGGAACGAAATTTATTGGATATTTCAAACTTTTTTAACAAATAAAAAACTGAAAAATTGGGCGTGCAAAATTATTCAGCCCCTTTAATTTCAGTGCAGCAAACTCTCTCCAGAAGTTCACTGAGGATCTCTGAATGATCCAATGTTGACCTAAATGACTAATGATGATAAATAGAATCCACCAGTGTGTAATCAAGTCTCTGTATAAATGCACCTGCACTGTGATAGTCTCAGAGGTCCGTTTAAAGCGCAGAGAGCATCATGAAGAACAAGGAACACACCAGGCTGTTGTGGAGAAGTTTAACACACCAGCCCTCACTTCTGTCCTCATCTTATTACTGCACTCACCAACTCATGCAAATTCTAAAGTCAAACGCCCAATTTTCAAATCACTGGGGCATGTCCCCTCATATAAATCACTTTCCCACATTACCTCCCTCACCCTTCTGCTTCTCCTATCCTCTGGTGATGTATCCCCAAACCCTGGCCCTCCTTCATCTAACTGTGCTCAACACACCCATTACTCTACACTCCCTGGATGCAGCCGCAATGCACACAATTTAGTTCCCATTTCTCTTCTCCCCAAGACCAGACTCCCTTTCTCTTGCGCCCTTTGGAATGCTCGCTCTGTCTGTAATAAACTCACCTCCCTCCACGATCTCTTTATCGCTAACTCATTTAATCTACTCACCATTACTGAAACCTGACTTTACGAATCCGACACTGCGTCTTCTGCTGCTCTATCCCACGGTGGTCTTCTTTGGACTCACTTCCCCAGACCCAGTGTACGCAAAGGAGGGGATGTTGGAATCCTATTAGCCCCACATGGCACCTTTCAGGTACTTCACCCACCTCCCCCTCTATCACTTTCCTCATTTGAGGCACACTGCATTCGTCTCTTCTCCCCAGTTTCTCTAAGGATAGCTGTGATCTACCGGCCCCCTGGTCCAGTATCCTCCTTTCTTGATGACTTCTCTGCCTGGCTACACTACTTTCTCTCTTCTGAAATCCCCACAATCATTCTTGGTGACTTCAACATCCCTACTAATGCTAACACTCCTGCAACTTCCAAACTTCTCAGTCTAACCTCCTCCTTTGACCTGAAGCAATGGATACACGCTCCTACTCACTCTGAAGGCAATACCCTTGACCTTGTCTTTTCCCACCTATGCACTCCATGTAACCTCTCCAACTATCCTTACCCCCTCTCTGATCACTACCTGATTAATTTCACTCTCTCCCTCTCCTCCACCTCCACTCCCTCCAGTTACTCGTAGAAACCTTCACCATATCAACCCTTCTCTTCTACACTCTGTGACTGACCACCTCTATGACACAATCGCACCCCTGTCCTGCACTGACCTAGTCACTTCTGTCTACAACACTTCACTTCTAGCATCACTGGACAGACTAGCCCCCCTCACTACACGCAGAATAAGGCCCGTCAGGGCCGGACTGGCCCACCGGGAGACCGGGAAAAATCCCGGTGGGCCGGCTGCCTGGCTGCTCCTGGAGGCCGGTGTGAGGGCAGCGGTGCCCGAAAAAAACATGGCTGCGGCCAGGCCGGCCGACATACAAATGTATGTTTCGATTTGCCAGATTTCTGTTCTCTTAGCCTGGCCCCTCCTATGTGTCCTTGTCATTTCCTGTGTGCGCCACCGTTTTGTGTCCCCGGGTTTGCGGCTGGCGCACACTACACAATGCGCGTGCGTCTGTCTATTGGTCACCCCGGAAGGATCTATTTCCCCTCTGCAGTTGAGTGTGCTGGGCTGTGGCAGTGAATGGCCTTTTTTGATCCGTACCTTTGCTCCCCTGATTCTCTGATCGCGGAATGCGCTGGGCATACATGATTCGCGATGCGGGGGGGTTAGTGATTGCATACAGCTGCTTTTGCAGCTAGGATGGCCTATCATGGGTGTTTTTTTATGGATATCGTTGCTATATATGTGGGCGTGTCCCCTCCATCTTGTAGCCTCTGACCTCCTGCCCCCCCTCCGCCGCCACTGACTTCTGCAACCTCTGACCTCCTGCCCCCCCTCCGCAGCCTCTGACCTCCTGCCCCCCTCCACAGCCTCTGATCTCTGCACCCTCTGACCTCCTGTTCCCCCCTCCGCAGCCTCTGACCTGTCCCCTCCCCACAGCCTCTGACCTCCTGTCCCCCCCTCTGCAGCCTCTGACCTCTGCAGCCTCTAAACCTCCTGTTCCCCCTATTGCAGCCTCTGACCTCCTGCCCCCCCATGCAGCCTCTGACCTCTGCAGCCTCTGACCTCCTGTCCCCCCCTCCGCAGCCTCTGATCTCTGCACCCTCTGACCTCCTGTTCCCCCTCCACAGTCTCTGACCTGTCCCCTCCCCACAGCCTCTGACCTCCTGTCCCCCCCTCTGCAGCCTCTAAACCTCCTGTTCCCCCTATTGCAGCCTCTGACCTCCTGCCCCCCCTCCGCAGCCTCTGACCTCCTGCCCCCCTCCACAGCCTCTGATCTCTGCACCCTCTGACCTCCTGTTCCCCCCTCCGCAGCCTCTGACCTGTCCCCTCCCCACAGCCTCTGACCTCCTGTCCCCCCCTCTGCAGCCTCTGACCTCTGCAGCCTCTAAACCTCCTGTTCCCCCTATTGCAGCCTGTGACCTCCTGCCCCCCATGCAGCCTCTGACCTCTGCAGCCTCTGACCTCCTGTCCCCCCCTCCGCAGCCTCTGACCTCCTGTCCCCCCCTCCACAGCCTCTGACCTCCTGTCCCCCCCTCTGCAGCCTCTGACCTCCTCTCCCCCCCTCCACAGCCTCTGACCTCCTATTCCCCCCTCCGCAGCCTCTGACCTGTCCCCTCCCCACAGCCTCTGACCTCCTGTCCCCCCTCTGCAGCCTCTGACCTCTGCAGCCTCTAAACCTCCTGTTCCCCCCTTTGCAGCCTCTGACCTCCTGCCCCCCCATGCAGCCTCTGACCTCTGCAGCCTCTGACCTCCTGCCCCCCCATGCAGCCTCTGACCTCTGCAGCCTCTGACCTCCTGTCCCCCCCTTAACAGCCTCTGACCTCCTGCCCCCCCCCCCCTCCACAGCCTCTGACCTCCTGTCCCCCCCTCTGCAGCCTCTGACCTCCTGTCCCCCTTCCGCAGCCTCTGACCTCCCCTGTACCGTCTGCAGCCTCTGACCTCCCCTGTACCGTCTGCAGCCTCGGACCTCCACAGCCTCTGACCTCCTGTCCCCCGTCCGCAGCCTCTGACCTTCTGTCCCCCTTCCGCAGCCTCTGACATCCCCTGTACCGTCGGCAGCCTCTGACCTCCCCTGTACCGTCTGCAGCCTCTGACCTCCCCTGTACCGTCCGCAGCCTCTGACCATCTCTTGTCTTATATCAGGTCTGGAGAGGAGTCAAGAGTGGGAGTGCTGCCAGGATAAGGGTCATGGGAGAAGTCAGATATGTTTGGACTGTGGAGAGGAAACTATGGGATAAAACCAGAGCCACCAAGCTGGAGGATACTGACTGAGCCCCGCACGGTGCTCCTGAGAGGAGGTCAGTGACAGCACCGCCAGGCCAGTCTTAGGAGGGGTCAATACAATATTGTAAAGGGGCACTGATCTAAAGGTTTCCCTCTTATATCAGTAAACCCCCTTACCTTAGTGTTCACTTTCTGCGTTAGGTGGTCTCTGGTCACCAGAGTCCTCCCCACATTCCCAGAGTTCCCCTTTACATCATAGTCTGCAGGATTCAACCTTACAGTGCAGGGGGCACTCTAATGTAAAGGGGAATGCAGTGGACTCTGATATTAATGGGATCTCTGGTCACCAGTGCCCCCCTTTATATCAAAGTCCGACCCCTTTCACACTGAGACACTTTGCAGGCACTATAAGGCTAAAGATAGCGCCTGCAAATCGCCATGAAAGAGCCGCTCCTCACACTCCTCCACCACTCCTGCCCATTAAAATGAATGGTCACCGCAGCTATACCGCCGGCAAAGCGCATGATGTTATGGCTTGTATAAAAATGTTATGGGGCTGGTATGAAATTACTTCCAGGGCTGGTTTTCATTCCCAGGAAGACTTTGTCCAGTATAAATCTGCCCTCCAAAAATACAATTCCAGCCCAAGCAGACCTATTTCATCACCCTCATTAAAAAGCCTACCCTTCCCACACCTAGCAACTGTATTTTTCATTTGAGTCCATCTGATCATCCCCCACAGCTAACTACCCTTTGTTCCACTTGTCCCTCCCTTCTAGATTGTAAGCTCTAACAAGCAGGGCCCTCTGATCCCTCCTGTATTGATTTGTATTGTGAATGTACTGTCTTCCCTGATGTAAAGCGCTGCGCAAACTGTTGGCGCTATATAAATCCTGTATAATAATAATAATGTTGGTTAGTTTGCGCTGCTAATATTTTTATTTCCAGAAAATGACATCACCCCGCCCTCCTCCTGTCACGTACCTGGTTAGTGAGCTCTGGCTCAGGGGCCATTGATAGTGAGACAGTGTTGTAGGGGGGCTGGGTGATGTTATAGTCTGGAAAAAACATTTGCTAGGATCGTAAAAATAAAAGCAGCACAAACGTAATTTTGTACGGCACAAAACAGCACAAATGTAGCACTAAAGAAACACACTTGAGATATATATATATATATATATAAGCAGGCATGTGTTTTTGTGTTTTGGGGTGCACACCCTAATGCAATAGGCTGTGCACACCTATGCAACCACACCTCTAGCTGGAGCCGGCCCCGCCCCAGAACTCTTATAACCTACCTTCTGCTGTAGGGAATACAAATGTGCTGTAATTCCCGCTTGATATACTGGTAATAAGAGGCTATGGGGGTGTGCGGATCCGTAATGTGCAACATGTCAGAGCATGGACAACTTCACCCCCCCCATATAGAGATGATCTCTGTGTCTTGTCCAGTCTATTTGTTTTAAATAGCTCAGCAAGGGGTTTGTTTCCTATCATATCAAAATTTGGAGGTAATGATTATCTGCTAGAAAGTGTGTGTCTTTATTTCATGTGAATTTATAAGCATGATATAATCCAGTTATTTCTCCTATGTTAGTCTACTATCTGTAGTTCTAACTGCTTTTATATGTATTTTGTTATATTTTTGGACATTACCTACAAAGAGTGATAAAGATGTCTTTTGGTTGATGGACACTTATCCAGTTTCTGCTCTATTAAGGCCCCTAGACAGTGTCTCAGGGTATAAACGCCAAACTAATTGAATATATGACCTACTAGAAGCCACAATACAATAATCTCTCACGGAGTAGTGATAGTGATAGTAAAAAGGTTCAGCTACTCCAGGTATGATTATTCTTAAAAGCCCAGTCAATCTGCAGCATAGATCCATGCAAATTTAAATATACCCCTCTCTTTGTGTAAATGTACTTCTTGTATATTACCCTTCTCCCTCTTCCAGAGGCGCCAAACTTGTCCCAGTATGCTTATCTGCGGTCTCCTGCCCACAGATATGACCAGACTCATCTTCTCCAACTGCTATCCCCTTTTGGGGCCTATCCATCCAATATCATTGGTCCTCTTGCCATTCATTCCTTGTCTACTACTCAATGTGTCTGGTTGCCATCCATGAGACTGTTAGCTTTGTAAGTATCGGATATACTGTTATTCCTCCTAGGTTAGTATAGCATCTCTAGTTCTAACTGCTTTTATATGTATTTTGTTATATTTTTGTACATTACCTATTTTCATATTTCCTATCATTGGCCCTCGAGGAACTGTCTACCCTCGCTAAAGGGGTGCACCCTCTTCCCACACTTTCCAGCCAAAACTGCACACACAGACGGGACAGCAGCGAAGAGATGTACAGCAAACACTGTACTTTCATGTAATGTAGTCCCAAAGTGGACTGTCTACAATCTCTTTTTAGCCCTTTGCACAGAATAGAACTGCCTAAAGCTAATTTTTTGAGCATGTGTTTTTCTGTGGGGGGTGAGGGATAACACAGACAAATATTTTTTGGTGCAAGACAGACAAACATATCCTACTGTGACAGGACGCGATGCGGATCCTTCTTCTCTGTGTGGCTTCATCTTCTGCGAGAAGTAGTTTGGTACTTCATTGTGTTCCTTGTTTTTATGGGTCTATTGCCCAATTTGCTCTCTTCTCGTCTCCAGACAATTCACCGTACTCTGGGCGAACAGGTCCTGCTGGCTATCCTCTGTAAAGTGGTAAAAAAAAACTGTTGTTCATTGTGCTGTTTGGGTTTTGAGTGAGGTGTTTCGATGTTGAATTGGATAGGAGTGCTTCTAAAAAAGTGGGATTTGTGTTAACGTTTTCAGTTGCGATTTTTAGATACAGTGTTGGAATCTGTTATACAACCACCAGATACAGATACAGATGTGTCGTGTATAGACGAGGAACCCGTCACCATAATTTGTACATTACCTGATACTGTGAATACAGAAGGAACACACCCAGGTGTAAGAGTTTTTTCAAAGTGGTATCTTTGCTGTTTTGTCCTTGTGTCACCATAGTGTTGACGTTTTGTGCGTTGCGGACCCTTGTGTTTTTTGAAGGTACCTGCGAGGAAATGGAATACGGACTGGAAGAATAGTTTTGGTTCCACCTGTACACTTTCCCTTCCTGGAATGTGTTTTTATCCCGTGCAAACCTTTTTTCTTTTCTGATTAAAATATCTTTATTGTAGCTTTCTAATTGTTTTTTTTTTAGATTTTTTTTTTTTCTCCCTTTCTAAAAATGATTTATGAGTTGTGGGTTTGCAGTTTAACACAAATACTATTGATCTCTCTATCCAAAGCCTCTAATGCCTCGTACACACGACCATTTTTCTCAGCAAGAAAAAAAACAATGTTTTTCCTGACGTGATTCCTCTTCAGCCTGACTTACACACCGTTACACAGCCATACACACGTTCATGCAAAAAAAAACGTCCGACCAAAATGCGGTGACGTACTCAGGACTATAAAGAAGATTGAAAAAATCAGAGCCTTAAGTACGCAAATACATCAGCCACAACAGAAGTCGTCAGACGAAACGCCACGCCAGAGCGTGACCCACGACATCCCCGCTAACCCTGAAGTGACGTGTGTGCTTCACCCGCTCTCCAAACTAGGAAGCTGCTATGGTGTCTGCAAGGATTCCCCTGCTCTCCATGGATGTCTGGATCTGGTGATAGCGCCCTCTTGGGTTACTTTTTATGCTCATTTTATTGTGATTTGATGTACGTAGATAGGTTTAGGCCGGATTCACACCTATGCGAACTGGTTGCGCATAGGTGTGCAGAACATTTCTAAATACATTGTTTTCAATGAGGCTGGTTCACATATGTGCGATGCATTTGCACTGCGCATTGCAGAAAAAAACGTGTGCGGATTTTATGCCTTGCGGTGCGGATCAGGTGCGAATTCATGCCCATTATCTTCTATGGGTACGCAGCTGATTCGCAGATGTGTTAACTTCCCTTCAGGAATTTCTCTCATTCAGCTCAATACACTTCTCCCCCCACTCTCCTCTCCCCTGTAACTTCTCCCAGGTCTCCAAATTCGCAGCTAAAAAGCAATGGATCTGCTGAACACTTCTGTAATCTCCCTGCAGAGATAAGAGAGCTGAAATTCGCACTGCACAAGTGTGATTCCGGCCTTAAGGGGGCTTTCAGTGTATGGGATACTTTGGATTAATAAACATGATTACACTATATTGTTGTTGATGACCATGTGTGGGAAGCTTTGTCTGCTGTCCCCGCCTGCTGGTGATGGTCCGTGACAAAGTGGCTGATGTATTTGCATACTTAAGGCTCTGATTTTTTTCAATCTTCTGGTGAGTTTAACCCCCTTTGGGAGAGTGCATCATGTGGTGGATTGAGATCATTGTTTTCCCTGGTGCACGCTAGGACCTGAAGAGGGGTTGCTGGGAGCAGTAGGCCACCATAAGACAGCTAGGACTAAAGATTTTCTATTTTATTTTGCTACACAAATAGAGACCTGCGGTCCATGATTACAAATGGTAATTCCTAGGGCCTGACTGAGTCAGTGTTGGGCCTAACCATGTGATAGCTGTGCCTGGAGTTAAGTGTTGTGCAGTAGACAGAGAGAATAATGGTCTGCAAGCAAGTGTTGTGCAGGAGCATTATGAAGAATTGTCATATACAAAGAGTGTACACCATTCTGTTCCAAATTGACGGTTCTACTGGGATCCATACATTCACATCCCTATCCAAGTTCAAATCCCTCAATAAAAATACAAAACACAAACCTATGGACGGTTCATTGACTCAAGGTGATTGGGAAGTGAATGCTGGGCCAGGCAGGGTGACAGGTGGACCGCAACTTTTAGCAGCCTATGAGGGTACCGCTACATACCTTTTTTTATGAATCCTTTTTAGTTGCCGTTTTTAGGCGTAGCCTTTATGACAACAAAAGTTAGGTTTTAAATGTTACATATTCTCATTAATATATTATACACAGTATGTGTACTATAATTACATAATCAAAGAAAGTACATTAAAATAACACTCAATTTCACTGTTCAGACAATTGTTTTACTGCTGTGAAATGACATATTATTTGAAATGTATGACAGCAGTATTAATTAGAGCTTAAAATATCAGCTGCAGAATGTCACCTCCAGCTCCAGGGATCAACTCTATTTTAATATCTGTTCCAGCAACTCGGCTTCATTTCTGGGAATGACCACAAAGGGTGAAGTGGGCACTGATGGAATAGGAGGAGAATGACTAAAGAGTAGAGTAGGCATGGATAGATGTGGAGCAAAATGTGCATAGAGAAAGTAGAAGATAATCTTCAGAGAGGACAGCGGGCATAAAGGAAGAAGAGAGAATATCCAGAGAGGAGAGTGGGCATAGAGAAAGTAGAAGAGAATGGCCAGAGAGGAGAGTGGGCAAAGAGAAAGTAAAAGAGAATGTCAAGAGGGGAGTGGGCATAAAGAAAGTAGAGGAGAATGTCCAGAGAGGTAAGTGGTCACGGAGGAGGTAGAAGAGAATGTCCAGAGAGGAGAGCGGGCATAGTGGAAGAGAATGTTCAGAGATCAGAGTGGGAATGGACATTATAATTCATTCTCGGCACTCAGATTATGAATAGAAAAGGGCCTAAATTTAACGTACATCCAAGCCAGGGTGATACTACGGATGTACAGGTATTGAGTGTGCCAACGCCCCGATATTAATGGAATAGAATAAAAGCTAGTATGTTGTAGTGTTGAGCAGAATATGCCATATTCGATTTCGCGATATATCTCGAATATATAGTCGAATATTCGAGATATATTCGCTAAATACGAATATTCGTGATATTTTTTGAACATGAAATGATTGCGAAATTTCGCTATTGCGAATGCGAATGCGAATTGCGAATGCGACATTTCGAGAAATGCGGAATGGAGCACTCTGATTGGCTCAGAATATTCGTGATATATTACAATACACAATAATTGCGAATATTCGAGAAATGCGGAATGGAGCACTCTGATTGGCTCAGAATATTCGTGATATATTACAATACACAATAATTGCGAATATTCGGCAAATGCGGAAGGAGCACTCTGGCTCAGAATATTCGTGATATATTACAATACACAATAATTGCGAATATTCGAGAAATGCGGAATGGAGCACTCTGATTGGCTCAGAATATTCGTGATATATTACAATATAAAATAATTGCGAATATTCGAGAAATGCGGAATGGAGCACTCTGATTGGCTCAGAATATTCGTGATATATTACAATACAAAATAATTGCGAAATTTCGAGAAATGCGGAATGGAGCACTCTGATTGGCTCAGAATATTCGTGATATATTACAATACAAAATAATCGCGCGATATCGCATTGCGATTTTTCGGCAATATAAAATGAGCGCTGCAGCTACTCGGCCCAAGGTCTCTTAATCATACCAGCAATTCTTTTAGACGTCGATGGGGATCTCTAGGATGTGATCTGTTCTAAAAATACGAATATTCGAAATAGCGAATATTCGCCGCGATATTCGTGTTATTCGCGAATACTCGAATATGCAATATTCGTAGCGAATATTCGCAATGCGAATATTCGTGAGCAACACTAGTATGTTGGGCTTTAAGGGCACACAATATTGTGGTAAGAAAACTAGATAAATGTATTTAAAGGAATATCATAAAAAGCAGTTACAGACATAAAATCAAGACAAAATCCGATCGATAACTGGTCCACATAGGCTATTACAATGATACTAAAATTTTACCATAGGAAAACTCAAATAAAAAGTATAGTTATAAAGTTAGCTTAGGTATTGTATAGCCAGGTGGTATTCCAGAGGAGTAGGAGGACTTGCTCTACATGTTGCACATTAGTCAAAACGCTTCCTCAGGAGCACAGATATTTCAATGTAATGAAACATATAAAAAGAACACAATAAGTTAAGTGCATCAAACAGAGTAAAAAAATTGTATTAATAGTCAAAACTCAGAAGAACAGATATATACATATATTTAAAGCATATACATAAAATACATTTGGTACAGTGCAAGATGTGTGGCAGAAGCATCAAGGCAGCTGCACTGTACCAAATGTATTTTATGTATATCAATTATCGATCTGATTTCGTCTTGATTTTATGTCTGTAACTGCTTTTATGATATTCCTTTAATAAATGTATCTAGTTTTCTTACCACAATATCGTGTGCCCTTAAAGTCCAACATACTAGCTTTTATTCTACTTGGCACTCAGATGTTCAAAAAGTCAATGAAATTGTGAAATTGACAAAAATGTACCCTAGCTGCTAGAAAAATATGGCCATGGTCAGTTATAAAAAAGCAAGGAAGTTTGGGACTTTGAATGAGGATTCGGACAAGGTGGGATATTGTAAAGGAAAAACTAGTTTAATGGCATGAAACGGTAAGTGGTGGCTCACTAGAACCATGGAGCTGTACATGGACCAACATAGCTAAGATGAATATTTAAAGGTACATATTGATGTCAACTTGGAAAATACATGACATATGGCTTAACATATGAAACATGGGCATCAAGGGCATACAATACTAACAACAAATGATACAACATAGTGTGAAGAACAGTGGACAGCTTCCCATGAGTACATAATATGAGCACACACATTTCCTTAAAGTGGCACAGTGCAGTTAAAAAATGAGGTAGACAATTGTAGTTCATTATTGCTGGTGAGTCAGATATGGAATGGGTTTGCATCTATAGATTGCCCGACGCGTTTCGTGCTGATAGCACTCATCAGGGGCTGATGCTTCCAAATCTGGAAGATGAGATTATATATTAGTCTACAATAGCACTAAACATGGGGTGAAAAAACATACATGCCAATCCTACACTTACATACCAGAAAATATGTTGTGTGTAGTGGGAGTGAATAAGTGCTGAACCACTGCCAACTAGGGGTGTCAGTCCCGGGAGCTGAGGTGAGTATGCCAAAGGCAGCTGAGAGCATAGGGTTAAGATGTGGCCAGGGCAGAAGGTAAATTGAGCCAGATTGGTGGTTACTTGGGAGGAATGCCCAGGATACTGCCTAGAAGATAATGATAATTATAAAATAAAGTAAAATAAAATCTGAGCAAAATGCACAAGCTAGATTGAAGTCTAATGGCAAAAAAATGGCAAGAAATACGGCAAAAAATAATAATACCTGGGTGTTAAGTGGCCAAGGAGAGGGGGCCATAGGTGGTATAGCAAGGTCCCGTCGAACTGGAAAGGACTGTGTGTGGACAGCCTTTGTTATACATCCCTATATCCCTGTGCACAGCTGTGTAATGGCGCACACCAACGCCACGCAGGCCGTGCGTGAGCCAGGAGGGGCTCCGATTGGGGAGGAAGAAGTAACTCCGCCCACGAAGGAGACTGATCCCCATGGCTGCAGGCGGCTGGAATGGATGGTATCGCGACCGGCGTCATGACGTCACAAGTGGCGTCTGGCGCGGGTCCCGTGGGCGTGGGCGTGGCGTCGATGCACTGTGAGCACCGCCCGATGCACCATGGATCCACCCCACCTGTACAGCGGGGGGAGGGGCAAAGGGAGGACGTGCAGAGCGCATCGCAGCTACCGGGTAATTGACAACAGAAAAAGGCAGTGGATGACCAACACAATAAACAAACCCCATTGGAATGAGAAAACCGCATTTGTGCCATTATCTCAAGGACAGGAAAACCAAGTCTCAATTGAGAACAAGTCCCCCATAGTGGTCCATGGCCACAGAGGGGGAACTAAAATACCCACATAGGTGGCAGGGGAACACTGCTACCTAAGTCAGGACCCTCCATCCCTATTTGAATACAACAAAGTGGGGGGGACTATGCGTTTGCATAGGTGGGACTTTAAATGAAGCAACTGTTTGCGCTTCCATCCCTAATACATTTTAAAAAAGCAAGGAAGTTTGGGACTTTGAATGAGGATTCGGACAAGGTGGGATATTGTAAAGGAAAAAACTAGTTTAATGGCATGAAACGGTAAGTGGTGGCTCACTAGAACCATGGAGCTGTACATGGACCAACATAGCTAAGATGAATATTTAAAGGTACATATTGATGTCAACTTGGAAAATACATGACATATGGCTTAACATATGAAACATGGGCATCAAGGGCATACAATACTAACAACAAATGATACAACATAGTGTGAAGAACAGTGGACAGCTTCCCATGAGTACATAATATGAGCACACACATTTCCTTAAAGTGGCACAGTGCAGTTAAAAACATGAGGTAGACAATTGTAGTTCATTATTGCTGGTGAGTCAGATATGGAATGGGTTTGCATCTATAGATTGCCCGACGCGTTTGTGCTGATAGCACTCATCAGGGGCTGATGCTTCCAAATCTGGAAGATGAGATTATATATTAGTCTACAATAGCACTAAACATGGGGTGAAAAACATACATGCCAATCCTACACTTACATACCAGAAAATATGTTGTGTGTAGTGGGAGTGAATAAGTGCTGAACCACTGCCAACTAGGGGTGTCAGTCCCGGGAGCTGAGGTGAGTATGCCAAAGGCAGCTGAGAGCATAGGGTTAAGATGTGGCCAGGGCAGAAGGTAAATTGAGCCAGATTGGTGGTTACTTGGGAGGAATGCCCAGGATACTGCCTAGAAGATAATGATAATTATAAAATAAAGTAAAATAAAATCTGAGCAAAATGCACAAGCTAGATTGAAGTCTAATGGCAAAAAAATGGCAAGAAATACGGCAAAAAATAATAATACCTGGGTGTTAAGTGGCCAAGGAGAGGGGGCCATAGGTGGTATAGCAAGGTCCGTCGAACTGGAAAGGACTGTGTGTGGACAGCCTTTGTTATACATCCCTATATCCCTGTGCACAGCTGTGTAATGGCGCACACCAACGCCACGCAGGCCGTGCGTGAGCCAGGAGGGGCTCCGATTGGGGAGGAAGAAGTAACTCCGCCCACGAAGGAGACTGATCCCCATGGGCTGCAGGCGGCTGGAATGGATGGTATCGCGACCGGCGTCATGACGTCACAAGTGGCGTCTGGCGCGGGTCCCGTGGGCGTGGCGTCGATGCACTGTGAGCACCGCCCGATGCACCATGGATCCACCCCACCTGTACAGCGGGGGGAGGGGCAAAGGGAGGACGTGCAGAGCGCATCGCAGCTACCGGGTAATTGACAACAGAAAAAGGCAGTGGATGACCAACACAATAAACAAACCCCATTGGAATGAGAAAACCGCATTTGTGCCATTATCTCAAGGACAGGAAAACCAAGTCTCAATTGAGAACAAGTCCCCCATAGTGGTCCATGGCCACAGAGGGGGAACTAAAATACCCACATAGGTGGCAGGGGAACACTGCTACCTAAGTCAGGACCCTCCATCCCTATTTGAATACAACAAAGTGGGGGGGACTATGCGTTTGCATAGGTGGGACTTTAAATGAAGCAACTGTTTGCGCTTCCATCCCTAATACATTTTAAAAAAGCAAGGAAGTTTGGGACTTTGAATGAGGATTCGGACAAGGTGGGATATTGTAAAGGAAAAACTAGTTTAATGGCATGAAACGGTAAGTGGTGGCTCACTAGAACCATGGAGCTGTACATGGACCAACATAGCTAAGATGAATATTTAAAGGTACATATTGATGTCAACTTGGAAAATACATGACATATGGCTTAACATATGAAACATGGGCATCAAGGGCATACAATACTAACAACAAATGATACAACATAGTGTGAAGAACAGTGGACAGCTTCCCATGAGTACATAATATGAGCACACACATTTCCTTAAAGTGGCACAGTGCAGTTAAAAACATGAGGTAGACAATTGTAGTTCATTATTGCTGGTGAGTCAGATATGGAATGGGTTTGCATCTATAGATTGCCCGACGCGTTTCGTGCTGATAGCACTCATCAGGGGCTGATGCTTCCAAATCTGGAAGATGAGATTATATATTAGTCTACAATAGCACTAAAACATGGGGTGAAAAAACATACATGCCAATCCTACACTTACATACCAGAAAATATGTTGTGTGTAGTGGGAGTGAATAAGTGCTGAACCACTGCCAACTAGGGTGTCAGTCCCGGGAGCTGAGGTGAGTATGCCAAAGGCAGCTGAGAGCATAGGGTTAAGATGTGGCCAGGGCAGAAGGTAAATTGAGCCAGATTGGTGGTTACTTGGGAGGAATGCCCAGGATACTGCCTAGAAGATAATGATAATTATAAAATAAAGTAAAATAAAATCTGAGCAAAATGCACAAGCTAGATTGAAGTCTAATGGCAAAAAATGGCAAGAAATACGGCAAAAAATAATAATACCTGGGTGTTAAGTGGCCAAGGAGAGGGGGCCATAGGTGGTATAGCAAGGTCCCGTCGAACTGGAAAGGACTGTGTGTGGACAGCCTTTGTTATACATCCCTATATCCCTGTGCACAGCTGTGTAATGGCGCACACCACCAACGCCACGCAGGCCGTGCGTGAGCAGGAGGGGCTCCGATTGGGAGGAAGAAGTAACTCCGCCCACGAAGGAGACTGATCCCCATGGGCTGCAGGCGGCTGGAATGGATGGTATCGCGACCGCGTCATGACGTCACAAGTGGCGTCTGGGCGCGGGTCCCGTGGGCGTGGCGTCGATGCACTGTGAGCACCGCCCGATGCACCATGGATCCACCCCACCTGTACAGCGGGGGGAGGGGCAAAGGGAGGACGTGCAGAGCGCATCGCAGCTACCGGGTAATTGACAACAGAAAAAGGCAGTGGATGACCAACACAATAAACAAACCCCATTGGAATGAGAAAACCGCATTTGTGCCATTATCTCAAGGACAGGAAAACCAAGTCTCAATTGAGAACAAGTCCCCCATAGTGGTCCATGGCCACAGAGGGGGAACTAAAATACCCACATAGGTGGCAGGGGAACACTGCTACCTAAGTCAGGACCCTCCATCCCTATTTGAATACAACAAAGTGGGGGGGACTATGCGTTTGCATAGGTGGGACTTTAAATGAAGCAACTGTTTGCGCTTCCATCCCTAATACATTTTAAAAAGCAAGGAAGTTTGGGACTTTGAATGAGGATTCGGACAAGGTGGGATATTGTAAAGGAAAAACTAGTTTAATGGCATGAAACGGTAAGTGGTGGCTCACTAGAACCATGGAGCTGTACATGGACCAACATAGCTAAGATGAATATTTAAAGGTACATATTGATGTCAACTTGGAAAATACATGACATATGGCTTAACATATGAAACATGGGCATCAAGGGCATACAATACTAACAACAAATGATACAACATAGTGTGAAGAACAGTGGACAGCTTCCCATGAGTACATAATATGAGCACACATTTCCTTAAAGTGGCACAGTGCAGTTAAAAACATGAGGTAGACAATTGTAGTTCATTATTGCTGGTGAGTCCAGATATGGAATGGGTTTGCATCTATAGATTGCCCGACGCGTTTCGTGCTGATAGCACTCATCAGGGGCTGATGCTTCCAAATCTGGAAGATGAGATTATATATTAGTCTACAATAGCACTAAACATGGGGTGAAAAAACATACATGCCAATCCTACACTTACATACCAGAAAATATGTTGTGTGTAGTGGGAGTGAATAAGTGCTGAACCACTGCCAACTAGGGGTGTCAGTCCCGGGAGCTGAGGTGAGTATGCCAAAGAGCAGCTGAGAGCATAGGGTTAAGATGTGGCCAGGGCAGAAGGTAAATTGAGCCAGATTGGTGGTTACTTGGGAGGAATGCCCAGGATACTGCCTAGAAGATAATGATAATTTATAAAATAAAGTAAAATAAAATCTGAGCAAATGCACAAGCTAGATTGAAGTCTAATGGCAAAAAAATGGCAAGAAATACGGCAAAAAAATAATAATACCTGGGTGTTAAGTGGCCAAGGAGAGGGGGCCATAGGTGGTATAGCAAGGTCCCGTCGAACTGGAAAGGACTGTGTGTGGACAGCCTTTGTTATACATCCCTATATCCCTGTGCACAGCTGTGTAATGGCGCACACCAACGCCACGCAGGCCGTGCGTGAGCCAGGAGGGGCTCCGATTGGGGAGGAAGAAGTAACTCCGCCCGACGAGGAGACTGATCCCCATGGGCTGCAGGCGGCTTGGAATGGATGGTACTCCGCGACCGGCGTCATGACGTCACAAGTGGCGTCTGGGCGGGTCCCGTGGGCGTGGCGTGCGATGCATGGCTGTGGATGCACCAGCCGATGCCCCTCCCCATGGATCCACATGGATCCACCACTGTACAGCGGGGGGAGGGGCAAAGGGAGGACGTGCAGAGCGCATCGCAGCTACCGGGTAATTGACAACAGAAAAAGGCAGTGGATGACCAACACAATAAACAAACCCCATTGGAATGAGAAAAACCGCATTTGTGCCATTATTCAAGGACAGGAAAACCAAGTCTCAATTGAGAACAAGTCCCAAGTGGTCCATGGCCACAGAGGGGGAACTAAAATCCCACATAGGTGGCAGGGGAACACTGCTACCTAAGTCAGGGACCCTCCATCCTATTTGAATACAACAAAGTGGGGGGGACTATGCGTTTGCTAGGTGGGACTTTAAATGAAGCAACTGTTTGCGCTTCCCATCCCTAATACATTTTAAAAAGCAAGGAAGTTTGGGACTTTGAATGAGGATTCGGACAAGGTGGGATATTTGTAAAGGAAAAAACTAGTTTAATGGCATGAAACAGGGTAGTGGTGGCTCACTAGAACCATGGAGCTGTACATGGACCAACATAGCTAAGATGAATATTTAAAGTACATATTGATGTCAACTTGGAAAATACATGACATATGGCTTAACATATTAACATGGGCATCAAGGGCATACAATACTAACAACAAATGATACAACATAGTGTGAAGAACAGTGGACAGCTTCCCATGAGTACATAATATGAGCACACACATTTCCTTAAAGTGGCACAGTGCAGTTAAAAACATGAGGTAGACAATTGTAGTTCATTATTGCTGGTGAGTCAGATATGGAATGGGTTTGCATCTATAGATTGCCCGACGCGTTTCGTGCTGATAGCACTCATCAGGGGCTGATGTTCAAATCTGAAGATGAGATTATATATTAGTCTACAATAGCACTAAACATGGGGTGAAAAAACATACATGCCAATCCTACACTTACATACCAGAAAATATGTTGTGTGTAGTGGGAGTGATAAGTGTGAACCACTGCCAACTAGGGGTGTCAGTCCCGGGAGCTGAGGTGAGTATGCCAAAGGCAGCTGAGAGCATAGGGTAAGATGTGGCCAGGGCAGAAGGTAAATTGAGCCAGATTGGTGGTTACTTGGGAGGAATGCCCAGGATACTGCCTAGAAGATAATGATTAATTATAAAATAAAGTAAAATAAAATCTGAGCAAAATGCACAAGCTAGATTGAAGTCTAATGGCAAAAAAATGGCAGAAATACGGCAAAAAATAATAATACCTGGGTGTTAAGTGGCCAAGGAGAGGGGGCCATAGGTGGTATAGCAAGGTCCCGTCGAACTGGAAAGGATGTGTGTGGACAGCCTTTGTTATACATCCCTATATTCCCTGTGCACAGCTGTGTAATGGCGCACACCAACGCCACGCAGGGCCGCTGTGGTGAGCCAGGAGGGGCTCCGATTGGGGAGGAAGAAGTAACTCCGCCCACGAAGGAGACTGATCCCCATGGGCTGGCTGGCGGCTGGAATGGATGGTTATCGCGACCGGCGTCATGACGTCACAAGTTGGCGTCTGGCGCGGGTCCCGTGGGCGTGGCGTCGATGCACTGTGAGCACCGCCCGATGCACCATGGATCCACCCCACCTGTACAGCGGGGGGAGGGGCAAAGGGAGGACGTGCAGAGCGCATCGCAGCATACGGTAATTGAACAACAGAAAAAGGCAGTGGATGACCAACACCAATAAACACTCCCATTGGAATGAGAAAACCGCATTTGTGCATTATCTCAAGGACAGGAAAACCAAGTCTCAATTGAGAACAAGTCCCCATAGTGGTCCATGCCACAGAGGGGGAACTAATACCCACATAGGTGGCAGGGGAACACTGCTACCTAAGTTCAGGACCCTCCATCCCTATTTGAATACAACAAAGTGGGGGGGGACTATGCGTTTGCATAGGTGGGCCTTTAAATGAAGAATGTTTGCGCTTCCATCCCTAATTACATTTTAAAAAAGCAAGGAAGTTGGGGACTTGATGAGGATTCGGACAAGGTGGATATTGTAAAGGAAAAACTAGTTTAATGGCATGAAACGGTAAGTGGTGCTCACTAGAACCATGGAGCTGTACATGGACAACATAGCTAAGATGAATATTTAAGGTACATATTGATGTCAACTTGGAAAATATGACATTCTTAAATTATGAAACATGGGCATCAAGGCATACAATACTAACAACAAATGTACAACATTGTGAAGAACAGTGGACATTCCCAGAGTACTTATGAGCAACACATCTAGTGGGCACAGTGCAGTAAAAACATGAGGTGTGCATTTTTCATTATTGCTGGTGAGTCAGATTGGAATGGGTTTGCATTTAGATTGCCCGACGCGTTTCGCTGCTGAAGCACTTCAGGGGCTTGCTTCCATCTGGAATGAGATATTATTATCTACAATCTAACATGGTGTGAAAAAACATAATGCCAATCCTACACTTTACATACAGAAAATGGGTGTAGGGGAGTGAATAAGGCAACCATGCCAACTAGGTGTGTCAGTCTGGGAGCTGAGGTTGAGTATGCCAAGGCAGAGCGCATGTGGTTAAGAATGTGGCCAGGGCAGAAGGCAATTGAGCCCGATGGTGGTTACTTGGGGAGGAAGTGCAATTTAGAAGATAATGATAATTAAGTGTATGTGTAAGTAAAATAAATTCTGAGCAAAATGCACCACGCTAGATTGAAGTCTAATGCTTAAAAATATTCCTCAACAAATACCGCAAAAATAATAATTCCTGGGTTTTAAATGTATTAGGGAGGGGGCCAATAGGTGGTATCACGGTCCCGTTAAATGGATGACAAGGATGTGTGACAGGCACCTTTGTTATACAACCTCCTATATCTGCACCTCTGTGGTAATGGCACATCCCGCTCACGCAGGCTTTGGTAAGGCAAGGGTGGGCTGAATGGGGAGACTGGAAGTGTAACACCGCGTCAGAAGGTACGAAGGAGCTCTGATCCTCCCATGGGTCTTGGGGCGGGTGGATATGGATGGTGCTGTGCACGCGACCCCTAGTCACAAGTGGCGTTAGGCGCGGGTCCCGGTGGGCGTCTTCCCTCCACAATAGCACCGCTCCGCAGCTATGGAGTCCGCCATTACACAGCTGTGCCAGGGATATAGTAGGATGTAAAACAGAAGCTGCTACACACAACCTTTCATGTCTGCGGGATTTTCACCTGGCCACCTCTCCTTGGCCATTAACACCCAGTAATTATTTTTTGCCGTATTTCTTGCCATTTTTTTGCCATTAGACTTCAATTAGCTTGTGCATTGCTCAGATTTTATTTTACTTTATTTTATAATTATCATTTATCTTCTAGGCAGTATGGCATTTCCCAAGTAACCACCAATTCAATTTACCCCCCTGGCCATCTTACCCTATGTTCAGCTGCCTTTGCATACTCACCTCAGTGGGACTGACACCCCTATTGGCAGTGGTTCAGACTATTCATCCCATACACACAACATATTTTCTGGTATGTAAGTGTAGGATTGGCTGTATGTTTTTTCACCCCATGTTTAGAGCTTTGTAGACTAATATATAATCATCTTCCAGATTTGGAAGCATCAGCCCCTGATGAGTGCTATCAGCACGAAACGCGTCGGGCAATCTATAGATGCAAACCCATTCCATATCTGACTCACCAGCAATAATGAACTACAATTGTCTACCTCATGTTTTTAACTGCACTGTGCCACTTTAAGGAAATGTGTGTGCTCATATTATGTACTCATGGGAAGCTGTCCACTGTTCTTCACACTATGTTGTATCATTTGTTGTTAGTATTGTATGCCCTTGATGCCCATGTTTCATATGTTAAGCCATATGTCATGTATTTTCCAAGTTGACATCAATATGTACCTTTAAATATTCATCTTAGCTATGTTGGTCCATGTACAGCTCCATGTTCTAGTGAGCCACCACTTACCGTTTCATGCCATTAAACTAATTTTTCCTTTACAATATCCCACCTTGTCCGAATCCTCATTCAAAGTCCCAAACTTCCTTGCTTTTTAAAATGTATTAGGGATGGAAGCGCAAACAGTTGCTTCATTTAAAGTCCCACCTATGCAAACGCATAGTCCCCCCCACTTTGTTGTATTCAAATAGGGATGGAGGGTCCTGACTTAGGTAGCAGTGTTCCCCTGCCACCTATGTGGGTATTTTAGTTCCCCCTCTGTGGCCATGGACCACTATGGGGGACTTGTTTCAATTGAGACTTGATTTTCCTGTCCTTGAGATAATGGCACAAATGCGGTTTTCTCATTCCAATGGGGTTTGTTTATTGTGTTGGTCATCCACTGCCTTTTTCTGTTGTCAATGACCCGGTAGCTGCGATGCGCTCTGCACGTCCTCCCTTTGCCCCTCCCCCGCTGTACAGGTGGGGTGGATCCATGGTGCATCGGGCGGTGCTCACAGTGCATCGACGCCACGCCCACGGGACCCGCGCCAGACGCCACTTGTGACGTCATGACGCCGGTCGCGATACCATCCATTTCCAGCCGCCTGCAGCCCATGGGGATCAGTCTCCTTCGTGGGCGGAGTTACTTCTTCCTCCCCAATCGGAGCCCCTCCTGGCTCACGCACGGCCTGCGTGGCGTTGGTGTGCGCCATTACACAGCTGTGCACAGGGATATAGGGATGTATAACAAAGGCTGTCCACACACAGTCCTTTCCAGTTCGACGGGACCTTGCTATACCACCTATGGCCCCCTCTCCTTGGCCACTTAACACCCCAGGTATTAATATTTTTTGCCGTATTTCTTGCCATTTGTTTGCCATTAGACTTCAATCTAGCTTGTGCATTTTGCTCAGATTTTATTTTACTTTATTTTATAATTATTATTATCTTCTAGGCAGTATCCTGGGCATTCCTCCCAAGTAACCACCAATCTGGCTCAATTTACCTTCTGCCCTGGCCACATCTTAACCCTATGCTCTCAGCTGCCTTTGGCATACTCACCTCAGCTCCCGGGGACTGACACCCCTAGTTGGCAGTGGTTCAGCACTTATTCACTCCCACTACACACAACATATTTTCTGGTATGTAAGTGTAGGATTGGCATGTATGTTTTTTCACCCCATGTTTAGTGTTATTGTAGACTAATATATAATCTCATCTTCCAGATTTGGAAGCATCAGCCCCTGATGAGTGCTATCAGCACGAAACGCGTCGGGCAATCTATAGATGCAAACCCATTCCATATCTGACTCACCAGCAATAATGAACTACAATTGTCTACCTCATGTTTTTAACTGCACTGTGCCACTTTAAGGAAATGTGTGTGCTCATATTATGTACTCATGGGAAGCTGTCCACTGTTCTTCACACTATGTTGTATCATTTGTTGTTAGTATTGTATGCCCTTGATGCCCATGTTTCATATGTTAAGCCATATGTCATGTATTTTCCAAGTTGACATCAATATGTACCTTTAAATATTCATCTTAGCTATGTTGGTCCATGTACAGCTCCATGGTTCTAGTGAGCCACCACTTACCGTTTCATGCCATTAAACTAATTTTTCCTTTACAATATCCCACCTTGTCCGAATCCTCATTCAAAGTCCCAAACTTCCTTGCTTTTTAAAGAAAATACAGGGCACAGAAGTTTGTTGCCATTTCACAGGCACACATAAATTTAAGGTTTGACACGTTGGGTATCTATTCACTCGGTGTAACCTTATCTATTTATCTATATTTGACCAAAAATGTGGGTCATTTATTGCGTTTGTTTCCCTTTAAATTCACTTTGCAGTAATATCGTGAGTAGGGTTGTCCCGATACCTCTTTTTTAGGACCGAGTACAAGTACCGATACTTTTTTCAAGTAGTCGCCGATACCGATTACCGATACTTTTTTTAAATGTGTCCCCAAATGCAGCCATGTCCCCCACATATGCAGCCATGTATGTCCCCCACATATTTCAGCCATGTATGTCCCCCACATATTGCAGCCATGTATGTCCCCTACATATTTCAGCCATGTATGTCCCCCACATATTGCAGCCATGTATGTCCCCCACATTGCAGCCATGTATGTCCCCCACATTGCAGCCATGTATGTCCCCCACATTGCAGCCATGTATGTCCCCCACATATTTCAGCCATGTATGTCCCCCACATATTGCAGCCATGTATGTCCCCCACATTGCAGCATGTATGTCCCCCATGCAGCCATATGTCCCCCACATATTGCAGCCATGTATGTCCCCCACATATTTCAGCAGTATGTCCATATTGCAGCCATATGTCCCCCACATTGCAGCCATTTCCCCCACATTGCCATGTATGTCCCCCACATTGCAGCCATTGCCCCCACATATTGCCATGTATGTCCCCCACATTTTCAGCAGTATGTCCCCCATATTTCAGCCATATGTCCCCCACATTGCAGCCATGTATGTCCCCCACATTGCAGCCATGTATGTCCCCCACATATTGCAGCCATGTATGTCCCCCACATATTTCAGCCATGTATGTCCCCCACATATTTCAGCCATGTATGTCCCCCACATATTTCAGCCATGTATGTCCCCCACATATTGCAGCCATGTATGTCCCCCACATTGCAGCCATGTATGTCCCCCACATATTGCAGCCATGTATGTCCCCCACATATGCAGCCATGTATGTCCCCCATATTGCAGCCATGTCATGTCCCCCATATTGCAGCCATGTATGTCCCCCATATTGCAGCCATGTATGTCCCCCACATATGCAGCCATTTATGTCCCCCACATATTGCAGCCATGTCATGTCCACCATTATGCAGCCATGTCATGTCCCCCATATTGCAGCCATGTCATGTCCCCACATATGCAGCCATATATGTCCCCCACATATGCAGCCATGTATGTCCCCCACATATTGCAGCCATGTCATGTCCCCCATATTGCAGCCATGTCATGTCCCTCATATTGCAGCCATGTCATGTCCCCCATATTGCAGCCATGTCATGTCCCCCTCATATTGCAGCCATGTCCTGTCCCTCATACCTGTAGATATGATGATGCCGCCGCCGCATACCGCCGTTAATCTCCCTGCATTATAGCGCAGCACGCATTACAAGCTTTCGTTCTGAATACTTGTAATGCCCGCACCGCCATGTATAGACACTCCCCTTCTCGGGATTGGAGGGATCCGTCCAATCCCACGCAAGGGGGAGTGTCTATACGTGGATTCGTGCATAGACACCCCCCCTTGCTCGGGATTGAACAGATCCATCCAATCCCAAGAAGGGGAGTGTCAATACACGGCGGCGCGGGCATTACAAGTATTCAAAAGGAAAGCTTGTAATGCGCGCTACGCTATAATGCAGGGGGATTAACGGCGGTATGCGGCAGCGCCGGCATCATATCTACAAGTACAAATACTAGTATCGGTATCGGGACAACCCTAATCGTGAGACATAAAAAAAGGGAACTACCGCTATTTTACTCTCTAGGGTGTCTGCTTTCAGAAATCATATCATGTTTGGGGGGTGGTTATGTAATCTTCGGACCAAATTATTATTTTTTACATATGTTTTTTTAAACAAAATTGCAAAAATAGCTCTGGCAGCGAAAGGTGAAAGTTGATCAAAAACTTGGGAAATGCAGACAGGAAACACGTGGCCTCCACTTCCACCAGTTGTGTCTGTTGAATGTTTATGACATTAAAGTTTGTTTAAAAAAAAAATGAAGTGGAGAGTGGAGGACGGATGTTTCCTGTCAAACCCGGAGCTCCAGTCTGCAGCCACAGCTAAAGGAAAGCATGGATACATTGTATATAAAAGGGGGAATATCTCTATCAATAGAGACATTTCTTCTAAACAATGAAAAGTCATCGTGTCATTACAGGAAGATCGGATCCCTGAGCTACAAGAAAATGGAGGACACCCCCCACCCTCTCTAAGCTACAAGAAAATAGAGGACGCACCCCTCCCCCTCTGAGCTACAAGAAAATGGAGGACACCCCCCTCCCCCTCTCTGCGCTACAAGAAAATGGAGGACAGCTCTTCGCCTTTCTGAGCTACAAGAAAATGGTGGCACTGAGGACACCCCCTCCCCCTCCTTGTCTCACATGTAGCTGCAGCCAAGGGACAGACAAGTGGCTGAAGAAGAGAAAATCCAGAGAGATCTGGGTAAGAATTGGGGACTATGGAGGGGCAATGTGGGGTCACTAAGGGGGAAGGAAAGTACATGGAGTACAGTTCACACCAACACACTGGAGAAAAAAACATCGGATTATGTTGAACTTCGTGTATCGGATGTCCCAAGAAAGAAGAATTGCAACACAAATCACCAACCCCCCCCCCCCCCCCCCCCCCCCCCCCCCACCCCCCCCGCGCACACACACACAGATCACCTACCTCCCCCCACACACAAACAAATCACCTACCCCCCCCCCCACACACACACACACAGATCACCTACCTTCCCCCACATACACACAGATCACCTAACTTTCCCCCCCACACACAGATCACCTACCTCCCCCCACACACAGATCACCTACCCCCCCCCCCACTCACAGATCACCTACCTCCCCCCACACACACAGATCACCTACCTCCCCCCACACACACAGATCACCTACCTCCTTCACACACACAGATCACCTACCTTCTTCACACACATATAGATCACCTACCTCCTTCACACACAAAAGTTCCCACAGAGCTTCCTTCTTCTCAGTCCCAACAGAATTTATTAACTCAAACAATACAACCTCAGGGGGGGGGGGGGACACCAACATTTACACAACAATATTAATTTGGGATAATTGATAAGTATTGTTCGGTGAACGGTTCAGCTCGAGCATTGTCGGTTCGCCCTGTTCGGAGAACATCTGAATTTGCAGGGTGTTCGCCCCACCAAATGGCCTCCTCAAATGGTGACAGGACAGTGCATGCTCCCATGACCCTGTCCTGGTGCCATACTCACACAGGTACTCATTGATGGCCCTCTGCTGCATGTGCAGCCGCTGCAGCATTGCCAAAGTGAGTTCCCCCGTGTGGGCATGTCACAAACGAGGCGGTTCTTGGGTAGGTTTCATTCCCTTGGAATTTCAGCCAGCCGGGCACTGGCATTATATGATTGGCGGAAATGACCACAGACTTTCCTGGCCTGCCTCAGAATCCTGTAAGCCCGGGTACCTGCTTAAGAACTGCTGCACCACCAAATTTAGGATGTGAGCCAAACAGGGAACAGGGGTCAAGTGCCCCTGTCGGAGGGCGGAGAGTAGGTTGGTGCCATTGTTGCATTCAACCATTCCTTGCTGAAGCTGGCATGGCTTCAACCACCTCTGAGCCTGCCCCTGCAGAGCTGACAGAATTTCTGCCCCAGTGTGGCTCCTGTCCCCTAGGCAGACCAACTCCAGCACTGCATGACATCTTTTTGCCTGAGTGCTTGCGTAGCCCCTTGGACGCCCACGGAGCATGGCTGGCTCAGAGGACAAATCTGTCGAGGAAGAGGCCATAGGGGGGTGGAGGAGAGAGCTGTGGCAGAATCACCACTAGCATTTTGGAGGCGTGGTGGCGGGAGAAGCTCCAAGAATACTGAACCCTGTACTGCATCCTTCCCAGCTGCCAGTTCCCCAGTGCACCTAGAAAGAAAGGTAACATCCCTGTCCATGCCTGCTGGACCATGAGTCAGCAGTAATATGCATCTTACTGCTGACCGCCCTGTCCAACGAGGCCAAGACATTGCCTTCCACATGCCGGTAGAGAGCCGGAATGGCCTTCCGTGAAATGAAATGGCGTTTGGGAACTTGCCACTGAGGTACCACACATTACACAAATTCACAAAAAGGGGGGGGGGCGAATCTACCAGCTGAAAAGGCCGTAGTTGCAGTGCTAGCAATTTGGCCAAGCTAGCATTCAGACTCTGAGCATGTGGATGTCTGGGACCGAATTTCTTTCTACGGTTTAGCAACTAGGGTAGGATTGGGGCATACTGCTAGCAGATTGGCCGCAAGTACTTGGGACACCTATTGCTATGCCTTCATTTCTCTTAGTGCAGGTTTCTGAGAGAACTGGAGGTATAGTGGGGTTGGAGATCCCAGATGAAGAGCAAGGAGAAGTCTGTCCTGTTCTTTAAAATGGGTCTTTCAAGTGCTCTTGCCAACGCACTGCATGGGAAGTCGTCATATGTCTGGTCAAGCATGTGGTGCCCAAGCGGCTGCTGTTTTGGCCACGCTTGATCCGCTTCATAGGTTGCAAACAGCAATGTTGCGATCTGCTGCACACGTCTCAAAAAAGTCCCACACCAAAGAACTTTTCAAAATAAGTGGGAAGTCAGCAGCGCCCTGCTCTGCGGTGTGATCCAATAGGGTGGCTGCCCTTAAGCTGCACCCTGGAGGGCATACTGCCTCATTGGAATGTGCCTCCTCCTCTCTTCCATAAGGCACCCAAGTAGAGTCAGTGACCTCATCATCCCCTCCCTGCTCATCACTGGAGCAAACTTGGCAGTATGCTGCAGCTGGGGGAACATGACTGCCAGTCTCTTGTCCTTCTTGGGCACCCCCTCTCCCTAGGCTCACGTTACTCCCTTTCTCAACTTGGGGACCATCATCAGAACCTTAAAATCGCTGTGTATCCTTCGGCAGCATGTACCTGACACTGTGGTTGAATAGTTTGGGGGACGACTCCATGCATGATGGTGGGGCTAGGGAAGGAGTGACTGTTGACAAGGAGCCGATGGAAGAGGCTGCTTTGGCAGGCAAACTACACTGAGCCTGGGTGACAGAGGATGAGGAGGATGAGGACCGCTTTGTTATCCACTCCACCAAAATTTCTGCATGTTGTGGCTCAAAAACACGGCCAGCAGCAGAAAAAAAGGACAAGCTCACAAGACTGGCTGTATATGTATGTATGTGTGTGTGTATATATATGTATATATGTGTATATATATATATATATATATATATATATATATTAAATACACTGCAGCTGAGCTAGCTGAATAACCTGCCTTCCTAATCTAAATCACACTATCTCTCCGTCCATGCCAACAACACACTACACAGGGCCGACATGCAGGCAGCCAGACTTGGTCCCCCTGAGCCATGATTGGTCAAAGGCACCCTGCCTTTGGCCAATTATGGCTCTGTTAGCAGAGGGCGCTGGGATTAGCCAAAGCATGCAGGTCATGGTGCATACTTTGGTCAATCATCATACAGCAATGCGTTGCGATCTCGCAGTGCATTATGAGGCTTTCCGGGCTGCTTCAATTTGCCGCGAACGCCTCATAATGTTTGTTTTTCGCCGAACTAACAAACACCCGATGTTCGAGTCGAACCTATGTTTGATGAACAGCCTTCCCAGAAGAGTTGAAGCTGTTATAGCTGCAAGGGTGGGCTAACTCAATATTGAACCCTACGGACTAAGACTGGGATGCCATTAAAATTCATGTGTGGTAATTAGTGTTGCTCACGAATATTCGCATTGCGAATATTCGCTACGAATATTGCATATTCGAGTATTCGCAAATAACTTGAATATTGCGGCGAATATTCGCTATGGCGAATATTCGTATTTTTTCAAATTTATTTTTAAAACAGATCACATCCTAGTGATCTCCATCGACGTCTAAAAGCATTGCTGGTATGATTAGAGAGAGACCCTGGGCCGAGTAGCTGATGCGATTCTTTTATGGCAAAATAAAAGAATCGCATCAGCTACTCGGCCCTTCTTTTGCATTAGAGCCAATCAGAATAACTCGAATATTCGGCAAAAGGAATATTGCGCGATATTCCTTTTGCCGAATATTCGAGTTATTCTGATTGGCACTGTTGCAAAAGAAGGGCGGAGAAGATAATCGCGCAATATTCCTTTTGCCGAATATTCGAGTTATTCTGATTGGCTCTGATGCGCCCTTCTTTTGCATCAGAGCCAATCAGAATAACTTGAATATTCGGCAAACGGAATATTGCGCGATTATCTTCTCCGCCCTTCTTTTGCATCAGAGCCAATCAGAATAACTCGAATATTCGGCAAAAGGAATATTGCGCGATATTCCTTTTGCCGAATATTCGAGTTATTCTGATTGGCTCTGATGCAAAAGAAGGGCGGAGAAGATAATCGCGCAATAGGAATATTGCGCGATTATCTTCTCCGCCCTTCTTTTGCCCCCTTATTCTCCTTTCTTTTAAGTAGAGTTAGTGTAGAGTTAGTGTTTAGTGCATATTAGTTTAGTAATACAGGAATTGATCTCCGTTTATGAGAATTTCGCAATCATTTTCGCAAAAATTTTTTTGGATAAAATATCACGAATATTCGATATTAGCGAATATTCGCGAATATTCTTCTATATATTCGTGCAATATCGCAAAATCGAATATGGCGTATTCCGCTCAACACTAGTGGTAATATAGTGTATGTCAGATTACAAGTGGTTAATTTGTCACAGTAATGGATCAAGTTTGTAGAGTTGTAAATCATCTACTATGGAAGGTCGGTGTCCTGAATGCTGTTACACTTGTAGTAAAGGGCTATATACTTAATTTAAACCATTATTAGAGAAAAAAAGCTGCTGTATAAAGCTGAACATACTGCTTCCGATGTATTGTACAGTTTATTTGGGCTGAAAATGCATTACGTACAATGTTCTGAATGGGACCAATGGGACCAAAGAATTAATAAAATTGTACCAGCCAACAGAAATAATGGAATAATAGAGTGTTCCCTATAAAAAAGAAAAATATAAAAACTTAAAGGGGTGTTCCAGCCCTAAGTTGTGTTTATTAAAAGTCAGCAGCTACAAAAAGTGTAGCTGCTGGCTTTTAATAAACACTCACTTACCTGCTCCTACGTTCCAGCGACGCGCCGACCGGGGCTCCGCTCCTCTCCCCCCCTGCCCGGCCGGCGTCTCCATCCTGACTGTGGGCACCCAGCCGTGACAGCCTTCGGCTTCACGGCCGGGCACCCACTGCGCATGCGCGAGCCGTACTGCGCATGCGTGCGCGGCGCGGCTCGCCGCTGATTGGAGAGGCGATCGCATGGGACCTGTCAGTGTCCCATGTGATCGCCTACAGGGAGGGGCTGGTGTAGGCGATTAAGGCTTAATCGCCTAACCAGCCCCTCGGCGGAAGCAGGAAGTGGGACAGGAAGTCCCACTCCTACTGAAGCCCCCACTCCCCCCCAAAAAAAATTACATGCCAAATGTGGCATGTATGGGGGTGAGGAGTGGAGTAAGAAAAGGTCGATTTTTTGGGTGGAACACCCCTTTAACGTGTTTATAACATACTACTTTTACATTTATTAATGAAGGTTAAATAAAAGAGAAAGCAACTTTACTATAGCCAAATTTACCAAATTTTCTCTCCTTTTTTCTTCTATACAGGTGGATTGATGGACCACGTTTTTTGTCAGGTTCGTCTTTATAGCCACAACTAAGTCACCCTGGTGATGGTCACAGTGTTCTTCATAGTCACAACTAAGTCAACCTGGTGATGGTCACAGTGTTCTTCATAGTCACAACTAAGTCACCCTGGTGATGGTCACAGTGTTCTTCATAGTCACAACTAAGTCAACCTGGTGATGGTCACATTGGTCTTCATCATCGCAACTGATTCACTCTGGTGATGGTCATGTTGGTCTTCATTGTCACAACTAAGTCACCCTGGTCTTCATAGTAACAACTAAGTCAACCTGGTGATGGTCATTGGTTTTCATCATCACAACTAAGTCATCCTGTTGATGGTCATGTTGGTCTTCATAGTCACAACTGAGTCAACCTGGTGATGGTCACAGTGTTCTTCATAGCCACAACCAAGTCACCCTGTTAATGGTCACATTGGTCTTCATCATCACAACTGAGTCACCCTGGTCTTCATAGTAACAACAAAGTCATCCTGGTGATGGTCACGTTGGTCTTCATTGTCACAACTGAGTCATCCTGGTGATGGTCACGTTGGTCTTCATTGTCACAACTGAGTCATCCTGGTGATGGTCACGTTGGTCTTCATTGTCACAACTGAGTCATCCTGGTGATGGTCACGTTGGTCTTCATTATCACAACTGAGTCATCCTGGTGATGGTCACGTTGGTCTTCATTATCACAACTGAGTCATCCTGGTGATGGTCACGTTGGTCTTCATTGTCACAACTGAGTCATCCTGGTGATGGTCACGTTGGTCTTCATTATCACAACTGAGTCATCCTGGTGATGGTCACGTTGGTCTTCATTGTCACAACTGAGTCATCCTGGTGATGGTCACGTTGGTCTTCATTATCACAACTGAGTCATCCTGGTGATGGTCACGTTGGTCTTCATTGTCACAACTGAGTCATCCTTGTGTTCCTTATAGCCACAACCAAGTCACCCTGGTGATGGTCACATTGGTCTTCATAGTCACAAATGGTGACAAATCCATATGGCTGTTCTAAGAGACTGAAAGACTGGAAGGTTCACACAGGACAAAAGCCATATCATTCTAAATGTCATGATTGTTTTTAGATGTTCATCAGCATTGATCCAACCTCAGAGGACAACCGGAGAGAAATTATTTCAGGGTTCTGCAATATATTCTCTGGATGGTGACAGGTTTTTCTTTCAAAATCTGACCTAACTAAATACCTGATGGAACACACAGAAGAGAAGCCGGGTCTGGGTTCTGACTGCATCATAGTGTTTCCAATGCAACCAAACCCTGGACTTGGGGGAGCTAAGACTAAAGTGAAGAGGTATTTTTGTTCTCTGTGTGGCAAAGCTTTCGCAGTAATGTCGCAACTGATCACACACGAGAGGATTCATACAGGGGAGAAGCCATTTCAGTGTGAATGTGGCCAAGCTTTCACAACAAAGACCAAACTTAGCAGACACCAGAGGGTTCACACTGAAGAGAAGCTGTATCAATGTTCTGAATGTAACAGACCTTTTAGAGAGAAGGGAACCCTTCTTATGCACCAGAGGATTCATACTGGAGACAAGCCCTATAAGTGTTTTACTTGTGGCAAAGCTTTTAAAATTAGGTTTGATCTCATCAATCACGAAAGGGTTCACACGGGAGAGAGGCCATATCAATGCTCCCAATGTGACAAAGCTTTTACACGGAAGTCAAACCTTCTCAGACATCAGACGATTCACACGATAGAGAAACCATTTCGATGTTCCGAATGTGGTAAAGCTTTTTTAGAGATGTCAGGACTTATCAGACATAAGAAGGCTCACGCTGGAGGAAAAACCTATATAGAGAAGCCTTTTCAATGCACTGAATGTGATAAAGCTATTGCACAGAAGCCACATCTTATCCGACATCATAAGCTTCACACTGGAGAGAAGCCATTTCAGTGTTCAGAATGTGATAAAGCTTTTATACAGAAGACACATCTTATCACTCACCTTAAAGTTCACACTGGAATACCAGAGGGTTCACCCTCTTCATCCTCAACTGCTGAGAATAAACTCTGGGAGAAGGGGGGTATTAAAGGGGTAGAAACGATGCCACTGTGACAGAGTTTTTTATGTCCCATTAGTTCCACGTTCCACATCTCATGCCGTCCAACAAACTACTGGAACGATACAATGATACTTTGAAAAACACACTTGCTACAATTCATGAATGTAATTGACGAATGCATTGAGTTAAGTGCTTATGTCCATCAGGCACACATCTAGAGATTCATGGAAAACTTTTCCTTTTGAGATCATTTTTGGACATGCACCAGTGACTAAACTGTGTGTTGTCCGTAATGATTCTCAACTATAATTCATTGATTTTTATTTTTTTCTTATGAAGCTTTGATTGAACATGTAATTTGTTTGCATCATAAACAAACTAATTTGCATTCCAAAGTGTTTTCTTTATTTCCAGATCACACATTGATAATTCTTCCTCTGCAGGTAGAGGTTGAGCTCCACGCTGCCAAGCATCTGCAGACAAGCTTGATGCCGCGTACACACGATCGTTTTTCGGCATTGAAATTTTTTGTTAATTTTTTTTTTTTAAATGTCATTCAAAACGATTGTGTGTGGGCTTCACATCATTTTTCGGGTTCTGAAAAACGCCCAAAAATAAAATTTGAACATGCTGCATTTTTTAACAACGTTTTAAACAATGTCGTGTTTCAGGTTTGTAAAAAATGATCGTGTGTGGGCTAAAACGACGTGAAAAACCTGCGCATGCTCAGAAGCAAGTTATGAGACGGGAGCGCTCGTGCTGGTAAACCTAGCGTTCGTAATGGAGTAAGCACATTCATCACGCTGTAACAGACAGAAAAGCGCAAATCGTCTTTTACTAACACAAAATCAGCTAAAGCAGCCCAAAGGGTGGCGCCATCCGAATGGAACTTCCCCTTTATAGTGCCGTCGTACGTGTTATATGTCACCGCGCTTTGCTAGAGCATCTTTTTTTAACAATCATGTGTGGGCAACGTCGTTTTAATGATGAAGTTGGAAAAAACATCGTTTTTTCTAGAGGCTAAAAAACGTTGGCCCAGATTCACAGAGCAATTACGCCTGTCTAACTGGTGTTAGATAGGAGTAATTTCAAATTTTGCGTGCCGTATCACTAGTTTGAATCCTCAAACCATGATACGGCGGCTTCGGGCTTCGATCCGAGAGGCTTACGTCTTCGTAAGCCTTCGGATCTACGCTGCAATATTTTTGCGGCCGCTGGGAGGAGTTCGCGTCGTTTTGATGCGTCGGGATATGCAAATGTGTTTTTACGGCGATCCACGAAGATACGAGCGGCCTTCACAATCGCTTTCGTCTATTTTTTTCTACGTACTGTTAGACCAGCTTTTTGCTGGTCTAACGGTGCGTAGCCCATGTTAAGTATGGCCGTCGTTCCCGCGTCGAATTTAATATATATTTTTTTTTTTTACGTAAGGCGTTCGGGAATAGGAATGTCCGTAAACGACGCTACTCAAACAACGAATGACGTAACGACGTGATTTCGCGCAATGCACGGCGGGAAATTTCTGAACGGAGCATGCGCAGTTCGATCGCCGCGGGAACGCGCCTATTTTAAATGCTTCACGCCCCCTACTCGCGTAGATGGCTTGCGCCGGGAGAAATACTCTACGCCGCCGTCGTTTACTGGACAAAATCTACCGGGATTCCACGTAGAGCCAGGTAAAACGGCGGCGTAGAGTATTTCTGTTACTCTACGCTAATCTAATTCTCTCTGAATCTGGCCCGTTGTTTTTTACATGCCGAAAATAGATTGTGTGTATGCGGCATGAGGGCTTGAGATAAAGCTGGCCATACACTGTGGATTAAAGTCAGTGTGTGACCATCTCTGCTTGAGAAAAGTTGACAACACTATTGACTTCTGTCGAAGGGACATATTGGAATACATTTCTCTACCGGCGGCTGCAGTTGCTGTTCGGTGTATTCTGACAGGAAAGAGTGCTGCTGTCTGTATACATAGTCCCAACATGGGAGATTCCTCAACCGGATCTGTGTGGATAGAGGAAACAGCCAGAAAAAAAAAAACTAACCATGTATGGCCAGCCAGTGGCGCCAATAGGGCTGGTGTCACCTGGTGCGGTTGGTGTCACCCCCACCCCCCGGTCACTGAGCAATCTGGGGCACTGAGCAGGCTGGTGCAACAGCACAGCTCCCCCCCCCTGTGTAACACCCCTAATGTAAGCCTCCCTCCCCTGTAATCCCCCTAATGTAAAGCCCCCCCCTGTGCAATTCTCTTCATGTGATTCCCTAATGTAACCCCTCCCCCATGCAATCACCATAATGTAACCACCCCTCCTGTGGTATCACCCTAATGTAACCACCCCTCCTGTGCAATCCCCCTAATGTAACCCCCCTTCCTGTGCAATCCCCCAATGTAACCCCCTTCCTGTGCAATCCCGCTAACGTAACCCCCTTCCTGTGCAATCCCCCTAATGTAACCCCCTTCCTGTGCAATCTCCCTAATGTAACCCCCCCCTCCTGTGCAATCCCCCAATGTAACCCCCTTCTTGTACAATCCCCCTAATGTAACCCCCCTCCTGTGCAATCCCCTAATGTAATCCCCCTCCTGTGCAATCCCCCTAATGTAACCCCCCTCCTGTGCAATCCCCTAATGTAATCCCCCTCCTGTGCAATCCCCCTAACGTAACCCCCCTCCTGTGCAATCCCCCTAACGTAACCCCCCTTTCTGTGCAATCCCTCTAATGTAACCCCCCTCCTGTGCAATCCCCCTAATGTAACCCTCTTCCTGTGCAATCCCCCAATTTAACCTCCTTCCAGTGCAATCCCCCTAATGTAATCCCCTTCCTGTGCAATCCCCCTAATGTAACCCCCTTTCTGTGCAATCCCTCTAATGTAACCCCCCTCCTGTGCAATCCCCCTAATGTAACCCCCTTCCTGTGCAATCCCCCAATGTAACCCCCTTCCAGTGCAATCCCCCTAATGTAACCCCCCTCCTGTGCTATCCCCCTAATGTAACCCCCCTCCTGTGCTATCCCCTTAATGTAACCACCCCTCCTGTGCAATCCCCCTAATGTAACCCCCCTCCTGTGCAATCCCCCTAATGTAACCCTCTTCCTGTGCAATTCCCAAATGTAACCCCCTTCCAGTGCAATCCCCCTAATGTAATCCCCCTCCTGTGCAATCCCCCTAATGTAATCCCCCTTCCTGTGCAATCCCCTTAATGTAACCCCCCTCCTGTGCAATCCTCCTAATGTAACCCCCTTTCTGTGCAATCCCCCTAATGTAACCTCCCTCCTGTGCTATCCCCCTAATGTAACCCCCCCTCCTGTGCAATTCCCCTAATGTAACCCCCTTCCTGTGCAATCCCCCTAATGTAATCCCATTCCTGTGCAATCCCCCTAATGTAACCACCCCTCCTGTGCAATCCCCCTAATGTAATCCCCCTCCTGTGCAATCCCCCTAATGTAACCCCCTTCCAGTGCAATCCCCCTAATGTAATCCCCTTCCTGTGCAATCCCCCTAATGTAACCCCCCTCCTGTGCAATCCCCCCAATGTAACCCCCTTCCTGTGAAATCCCTCTAATGTAACCCCCTTCATGTGCAATCCCTCTAATGTAACCCCCTTCCTGTGCAATCCCCCTAATGTAACCCCCCTCCTGCGCAATCCCCCTTATGTAACCCCCTTCCTGTGCAATCCCCCTAACGTAACCACCATTCCTGTGTAATCTCCCCAATATAACCACCCCTGCGATCCCCCTTATGTACCCCCCCTATTTAACATTCACAGCATGGCTCTATCAACATACATGTTCTTCCTCCTAGGCTCCTCCCTCCAGTTGTGGATATACTGTCGGAGTGGAAGAGGAGCCTAGGCTAGGGTGACCAGACTACCCCGATTTCTGGGGACAGTCCCAGGATTGAGAACACTGTCCCCGGACCAAGTGTGTCCCCGGTTTTGTCCCCGGATTGGATTTGAATAGGAACTGGGGCCATTTCAAAGAAATTAATCAAAGAAAAATCTGAATTACACCCCCCTCCTCTGCCACTCCTACTACCTGCTTAGGGGGGTCTATTGTTTCCATTATCTTTGCCCCTTTCTGATGATCATGTGCTGGTCGGAGTGCAGGGACTATTTCGGGCGCATGCCCATTCAGCTCCGCTCGCATGTTCTTCTGCCGTGGCTCAAGTCCCAGCCAACCGCCTGCCTGCTTATCAACCTTGCCTTCCCTGGCGGAGTAATCTTTCTGCTCTCCACCCGGTAGTAGGCAGGGCGGAGAGTAAGACTTGACAGGCTGTGAAGCGGGCGGCGACGGGCAGAGAGTCATTGATTGCCGCCACTACTAGTAAAAGAAAAAATGTCCCCGGATTTAATTTTAAACATCTGGTCACCTTAAGTAAAGGGGATACGCTGGACATCCAATCTTACAGATACATTACAGATTATGAGGGCAATCATAATGCTGATGCGGCCCACGATGAAATGGAGTTTGACACCCCTGCTGCAGATCGTCAGCCAATGATGGTGACTTCTTTGATGAAGATATTGTTGGTTGCTGTCCAGGAAAGAAGCGAGGCAGAGTACTGCGGGAACAGCGGATCCCGGAAGTACCTGTTTGGCGGCGGGCGTTCCAATCCTGGAGCACACACGGCTCTCGGCGACAGGAAGTGACGACGGACAGGGGCTCGTAGTGATGACACGTTTCAATGCTTCTGCATTTTCATCAGATCTAATGGGGGGAGGAGACTGGCATACTTATACATACTTATACATGCTCTGTAGAACATGCTCCTCTGTGCAGTTGGTTTTGCAGAGAGTGGCCCTAATCCTCCTCTTCTGGGGTCCCTCAGCAGCAATCTTCCTGTTCTCGAGTGTCCTAATGGAGAGCCACTCTCCTGTGCCCTGCTGCTGCGTTTGTTGACACAGACAGAAGGTTCTGTCTGTCGCATTGTGTGCTGCACAAGTATTGGTTCCCTCAAAACTTCCATAACGTAAATTTATGTGTCAGTTCCAGTAGGGAATTGAAGTGATTGTCCACTGAATTACATACAAAGAAGCACATAATTATAAGCTCATAGAGATGAGAAATAAATGCTGCCTTCTGTGTTAATAATCTTAATTTAACCACTTAAGCCCCGGACCAATATGCAGGTTAAGGACCGGGCCCCTGTGATTCGGCACTGCATCGCTTTAACTGACAATTGCGCGGTCGTGCGACGTGGCTCCCAAACAAAATTGGCGTCCAATTTTTCTCACAAATAGAGCTTTCTTTTGGTGGTATTTGATCACCTCTGCGGTTTTTATTTTTTGTGCTATATACAAAAATAGAGCGACAATAGAGCCCTCTATTTGTGGGGGAAAAAAATGATGTCAATTTTGTTTGGGTACAGCGTCGCATTACCGTGCAATTTTCAGTTAAAGCGAAGCAGTGCTGTATCGCAAAAAAAAAAATGGCCTGGTCATTAAGGGGACAAATCCTACCGGGGCCGAAGTGGTTGTAACCTAGTTACACCACTTGTACCTACAGTTAGGCCTATAATAAGATTTACCTGTATGTATTGTAAAGATCTCCTAAACCGTGCAGATATTTACCATATGTGCTTGCGCCGACATCATCGTGCCGTTTCTAAAGGGTCTGTGCCATGATCGGTGGCTCTTGCGCGGGAGTAACGTCATCGTGGCTCCGGCCAATCGCAGCGCCTGAGCCCGCAAACCTGGAAATAACTCCGGGAGATATGTCGCCGGTCACAGCATTGTGGGAGGACCGCTGCAATAGTTTTGATCTAAGGGAAGAATTTCATAATGAGCTAGTAGGTGATGCTTACTAGCTCATTATGTCTTTGTCTTGCAGGTGTTTTTTTTTTTTTTATTATTATTATTATTATATTTTTTTTTTTAATATGGGTTTTCTTTTTTTTTTTTTTCACAATCAACGTTTATTGAGTTAGCAGAAAATACACAGTTTACAAAACAGTGTGTAGACAAAAAAAAAAAAAATGTAACAAGTATTCCGTAGAACAATCGTACACAAGAATAATAGTGGAAACGCTGTAGTAACAATGCGTATATAACAATCCGGACAGGGGCCCGTTCCCCAATCCGAGATAAACACATCTGTAAAGTAGTGAATCTGGAGGTATTGAGAACCAGGGTGGAACCAGGGGGGAGAGGTGAAGACTAAAGTGGTTAGGGCTAGGGCAAGGGAAGAGAGGGGGAAAGAAAAAAAAAAAAAGGGGGGGGGGAGGGAGCCGTACAATAGGAAGTTTATAGACTGCAGAAAGCAATAGTCCTGTTCGAGTAAGGTTCGATTAGGAAACCTGTATACAAGATTGGCATTGAGACTCCATATAAAGTAGTAAAGTCATCATGAGATATCAGGCAAGCAAAACTATAGAGTCCCTTTGTGTCAGCCTGTACGTAATCGTGGACAAAATCAAGCCAATAGTTGCTGATATTCATTGGAATATTTGAAAGCAACCCAGGGTTGCCAAGTGTCAATGAAGATCTGTGAGTACTCTCTCTTCATAGCTATTAGTTCGTCCATTTTGTAAATATAATGTACTCTGTCTAGCCACTCTTTAACTGAAGGGCACTTGGTTGACTTCCAGTAAAGAGGGATCAGTGTTTTCGCGGCTGTCAGTAAATGCCTCGTGAGTGAGTTTTTATAACTTTTGATTGACATATCATTAACATGTAATAGGCAGGCAGCTGCGTCCAGGTGGATACGTGTATCTGTAATAAACACTATCCAATGTTTAATTTGGGACCAGTAGTCGCGTATTAAAGGGCAAGACCACCATATATGCGAAAGGGATCCGCTTTCTATTTTGCATCGCCAACAAATATCTGAGGTATTGGGCATCCATCTCTTGGTGTTTAAGGGGGTAATATACCATCGTGTAAGAATCTTATAGGATATTTCCTGGAACCTCGAGCTGAGGGAGCATTTGTGCGCAAATATGTTGGCTCTTTCCCATTGTTCGTCGGACAGTGAGACATTAAGTTCGCTTTCCCAGTGGACTTTAGATCTATTCTGTGAAGGGGCCTGGGACATACACATCCACGAGTAGGACATCGCAGTCGTTTTAACAACCGGGATGCCTTTTAGGCATATTCGCTCAAGCTGTGTAGGCGTATTACAATAAGCCTTTTTGTGTTTACTATTAATTAAGAAGTTTTGCAACTGGAGATAAAACCAGAAACCTGGGAGAGCCTCCCCCAGCTCTGATTTTAGCGTGGTGAAAGTTTTTATGTTGTTACCCGAGAAGCAGTGGGTGGCGAGGAGTTTTTGCGTGGAGGGTAAGGATTCAGGGGATTTAATTCCCTGGCCTGGTGGGAAATCCGGGTTATCTGTAATTGGGGTCAGGGGACCAGGTATGGACGCTAAACTGTGGTTCGATGCGACACTGTGCCAAATTGCTAACGTGGCGGCCACCAGCGGATGAGGAATCCTACCCGTCAGTTTTGATGTAGTGGACCAGGGATAAAAGGAAATATGTGTAGAGTGTTGAACTGTCTCGAGTTGCACCCAGTCTTTGGATGTTTTATGGCAGTGCCAATCTATGAGTCTGGTGATGTGGGCGGCAATGTAATACTTCCTAAAGTCTGGGAGGCCAATACCTCCTTTGTGTTTAGGGAGAGTAAGCTGTGAGAAGTTAATTCTTGGCTTCTTCCCAGCCCATAGAAATTTCAGTTGTGCGCCCCGTAGTTTGGAGAAGAAAGAAGAGTGTAGCTTGATCGGTAGAGCATTAAAGTAGTACAGCAGTCTCGGTAACACGGTCATTTTCAGTATAGATGCCCTGCCAAACCACGAGAAGGTTTTTGGGGTCCATCTATGTAAGTTATTGATAATGGATTGTAGGAGGGGTTTATAGTTAGTGTCATATATAGCGTCCAGAGTCGGGGTCAGTTGTATCCCTAAGTATTTGATGCTATTTTGCTTCCATTGAAAATTATGGTTACACTTCAGGGATTCGTATACATTGGTCTTGAGGGATATATTAATTGCTTCTGACTTACTTTGGTTGATCTTGAAGTTGGATACGTACCCAAACGAGGTGAAGATTTTTACTAGGTTAGGAATGGATATATGGGGGTTAGAGATAAAAAAGAGAAGGTCGTCAGCATAGGCGGCTACTTTGAATTCTCTACCCTGAACCTTATAACCTACAATGTCTGGGGAGTTGTTGATCGTTCTGATGAGGGGTTCTAAAGAGAGGATAAACAACAATGGGGATAGCGGGCACCCTTGGCGGGTCCCATTTGTAATTTTGATCGGGTCCGAGAGGATGTTGTTGACCTTAATTAGTGCCTGCGGGTTGGAATACAGGGAGCCTATCCAATTTAGCATGTTATTCCCCAAACCTATGTGTGAACATGTGGCCATCATGAAATCCCAAGAGACCCTGTCGAAGGCCTTCTCTGCATCAGTCGACAGGAGAAGGCCCTTGAGCCCCGTCTGTTTAGCATGATGGATCAGGTTCAAAGCCTTGGAAATATTGTCTCTTGCCTCCCGCCCGGGCATAAACCCAACCTGTTCTGGGCCGATCACTTGTGCAAGTAACGGTTTGAGCCTGTTCGCGAGGATCTTGGCTAGGAGTTTGATGTCAATATTTATCAGTGAAATTGGCCTGTAATTGGCGCATTCAGTGGGGTCTTTGTCGGGCTTGGGGATTACCGTAATGTGTGCTGTAAGTAGGGAGCTGGACTTATGTTTAGTTTTGGCCAAAAAATTCAAAGCATTCAAAAGGGGGGAGGAGAGTATATGGAGAAAGGTTTTGTAATACTGAGCTGTAAACCCATCAGGGCCTGGGCTTTTGCACGCCTTAAGCGATTTTATAGCGTCTTGTAGTTCTGTTAGAGTGATGGGGTTTTCTAGGAGTTTAATATCTTCCGCTTGAATGGAGGGGAGTTTACTATTCTGCAGGAATTCTAGAATACTATCAATCCTAGGAGATGAGATATGCGCGGGTTTGTGTTGTGGTGGAAGGTTGTACAGTTTAGAGTAAAAGTCGTGGAACTGTTTTGCAATGTGCTGCGAATCATATTCGAGGCCGCCCTGTTTGTTCTTAATGGCGTGTATACGGTTGTAGGTTGACGCATCTTTGAGAGCTCTGGCCAGAATACGGCCACTCTTGTCGCCATGTTCGTAGAATACGTTTTTCTTGAAAAAGAGAGCTTTTTGCGTCTGTATGTTAAGCAATTGTGTCAGGGCCTGTCTCTTTTCAATTAGATCTTTCTCCACCAGGGATGACTGAGATTTCTTATGTTGCTGTTCTAGATGCGCTATCGTGTTAGAAAGTGACTCTAGCTCTTTTTCCCTTTCTTTCTTTCTGGTGGCCCCCCACTTGATCAGGTCACCTCTAATTACTGTCTTGTGTGTTTCCCAGTTGTTTAGAGGGTTCGTGTCTGAGTCCTTGTTGTCAGAGAAATAGGTTCCTATAGATTCAAAGATACTGTCGTGAATTGTCTGATCTGTCAGCAGGGCTGCATTCAATCTCCAGTTAAAACTCTTACTTTGGGGATGCCCAAATTTCAGAGACACCGATACTGGGGCATGGTCGGATAAAGATATTATACCCACTTCAGCTCTAAACAGTTTGGGTAGGTCCCGTTGGGTGAGAAAGACCAAGTCTATCCGTGAGTAACGTTTGTGGGGCGCCGAGTAAAAGGAAAAATCTTTCTCTACAGGATGGGTAGATCTCCATGCGTCTACAAGTGAAAGTGAGTGGAGAAGGGATTTCATTTTTTTTAGGGTTTGGAAAGTGACATGGGAATGACCCGTCGAGGTATCTTGTAGGGGTGATAAAGGAACATTGAAGTCGCCCCCCAGGAGTACGCATCCTTCCGCGAACCATTTAAGTTCGTCGACAATCTTCCTACAAAAAGTGATGTGACCTTTGTTAGGAAAGTAAACATTAGCGAGAGTTATAGGGTTACCATCCCATGTGCCTTTAAGAAAAATATACCTTCTGTATCTGACAGGCATTGTTTAAGGATAAATGGGGCATTTTTGTTTATGAGTATTGATACTCCTTTCGTTTTAGCCAATGGGTTTGTAGCGTGGTGAGCTACTGTGTAGGTGTTGTCAGTTAATTTAGGGATATTTTGACCTTTGAAATGTGTCTCCTGCAGGAAGACCAGCAATGGACTCGTTTTCCTAAGTTCCTTCAGGAGTTTAGAACGTTTTTCAGGTATATTAAGCCCATTAATATTGTGCGACACTAGTGTGGGTGCTTTGCCTAAGAAAGAGTACGCCATCTGCGGCGGGAAAGGAAAGGAGAAAAAAAAAAAAAGGGGGGGGGGGAACGGGGGGTGAGGTAGAGAAAATGAGGGGGGGGAGGGAGGGAGATAAGGGTGTGTGTAGGAGTTGTCTGAGCGAGTTAGATAAGTACCAACTCGCCCTTCTCGTGAGTCTAGGTCCTACGTATAGTCCCGAGTCATAGGACCGAAAGACACCCCAGTAATAGACTAAGGGTGTCAGGTGTGACTCTGGTGGAAGCGCGGGAGGCCTCTTTGTGGATGGAGGACTGTGTACTATCTTAAGAGTGTAGATGTAAAGTACTTTAACATAGAAAGGTCCGGTTGGGAACAGTGAACATTAACATGAAGTTGTGTAGGTCTTGGCCCCTCTCTAGTGGAGAGGGAGAGAATATAGGGAAAGCTAGCGGTCTAAGTAGTGTGCCCCCAGGAGTATCTCTGTGCATCAACAATTCCATACAAACAAACAAACAAACAAAATGTGCAGAACCAAGGTGGTAGCAATGGAACAAACCCCACTCAACCAAATCTTCAGTTTATTGTATAATGTTAATGGTAGCATACTATACGAACGGTGGCAGGCGTCCAGCAATCCGGTAAGGATTGTGAGCTTGTGCAGATCGTTCACGCTACATGGGGAAAACTTCCTGTGTCAGGCAGTAACCTAGTAGTGACGGTGAGCCACAAATGGGAATACGAGGAGAGTCTCACATTTCTGCCGAGGGGTAAGTGCTTTAGGCCTGCATCTGACGAATAATTAGCTAAAGGAATAGAGGATGTATTCCCCTAATTATAAAGGGTATATTCCCAGCTACCACCTCTTTCTGGGTGTCATTAGAGACATAACCGAATCGTAAGCATATCTTCAGAGCCCAGAGGTAGACAGGGTGCTTGGGCTGTAGCGCTTTAAGCCTGTGTGTGGAGATCTAGTGAGGGAGAAATCAATGAAACTCAGGGTAATATTCTCAGAGAGTGTTTCAAAAGAGCTCCGGGAAGAACTCAGTCAGTGCATGAGTATAAAGTTAGAGAAATCCCGACAAAGGTGTTTTAACCTATGGCTATGATTCATCAGCTAGCGGAGTGCGTGCCATCCTGCAGTGGGGCATAAAAGCATGGGAGGAGAGGGAGGACCCGCCAACAGGGCCGTCTCCCCTCCCCCCAAACTTGAGAACAACCAAACAGAACAAACTTTTGTCATCTAATATTATTAACCTTATAATGTTCATTTAACCTCTGCTCGTAGGATATGCATCGTAAGCATGGGAGCGCGCCGTCTGCTGGTGGGGATTTTGGTTTGCTCATGTGTACACGCGAGCAAACCAAAATCCTAGCAAACAGATTTGTTTAAATCGGTCGGTCCGGGGGAACAGAAGGCTCCGCCCTCACAGGTGTCAGCTGACTGCTGTCACATGACAAGAAAGATGGCCGCCACCTGCTGATGGTGTTGGTTTCTTCAGCCCTGAGAGCGCAGAGCTCGGATGTGTCCATCATCTGGAATCCCCTCTCCGGGAGCCTCAGCCCCGTGCCCGGGATTAGGGAGGGCGCCGTGGCCTGGGGGGGGGGGCACCGAAGGACACTATCAAGCAGAACGGATAAGAGATACTGCTGATCGGAGGAGGGAGGGAGGTCATAGAGAAGGTGATGACTGGGATGAAGCTCTGTTATATAAGGTGATGGCAGGAAAAGGTGGGAGCTCATTACAGAGGTAATACCAGGAGGAGCTGCCATTGTTTATGTGACACCTAATGAGGATGGAGGAGCGCTCATGGCTGAGGTGATGGCAGGAGATGGGTCTCGCACTCACTCCCGAAATGCCAGCTGCAGAAGTCTAACCAGCAGCTTGCCCGTCCTGTATGCAGATCAGCCAATCCTCACACTGGTGCTTCCCCTCACTCTTCTCTTTATTTACACTGCGCACAGGACGGGCGAGCACGCAGGACGGGCGAGCATGCAGGACGGGTGAGCACACTGATGATGATTAGACTTCTGGAAGATGCTACAAGAGTGTGACGCAGTGTCCTTGATGATTTGCAGCTCTTTATGGAGAGCCCTTAGTGCCAGAGTCCTGTGTGCTCTGCATGACTTGTTTGTTTTTATATTGCCTTTCAGGATTGTCTTACGTTCTCTCTCTCTCTCTCTCTCGTTTTCTCTCTCTCTCATTCTCTGTCTCTCTCTCTCTTTCTCTCTCTCTTTCTCATTCTCTCTCTTGTTCTCTTTCTCATTCTCCTCTCTTGTTCTCTTTCTCATTCTCTCTCTCGCTCTCTCTCTCTTTCTCTCCCTCTCTCTCGTTCACAGTGCCAGAGTCCTGTGTGCTCTGCATGACTTGTTTGTTTTTATATTGCCTTTCAGGATTGTCTTACATTCTCTCTCTCTCTCTCTCTCTCGTTCTCTCTCTCATTTTCTCTCTCTCTCTCTCTCGTTCTCTCTGTCTCTCTCTCGTTCTCTGTCTCTCTCTCTCGGTATCTCTGTCTCTCTCTGTTCTCTCTCTCTCTCGTTCTCTCTCTCTCTCTCTCTCGTTCTTTTTCTCTCTCTTGTTCTCTTTCTCATTCTCTCTCCCTTTCTCTCTCGTTCTCCTCTCTTGTTCTCTTTCTTTCTCATTCATTCTCTATTATCTCTCTCTTGTTCTCTTTCTTTCTCATTCATTCTCTCTCTCTCTCTTCCTCTCTCATTCTCTTTGTGGGGATGTTAAGGGTTAACATAAGTTGTCCATATATTGCATAAATGCTGTCTGTATATCAGAATGACATGAGCAATTCTTGTGATGACCATATATAGTAGTAGTCAGTTTGAATGTCTTGTGACCTAAGTCTTGTGGTTTGTATAACCAGTTTGTGGCGGTTGACATATATACCAGCTTTTAACGGTAACTTTTAACCAATGATATTTTAGCAGCATCACCGAAAGGGGGGCGTCCGCCCAGTAACAGTGTATTAACCAATGATGTTAAGACATGTACTTATGTACTTCCTTTTGAATCTCTATATGTTTTTTATAAAAGGAACTGTTCGCGCCATATTACATCAGAATGATTCAACCTATTACCGTCTCGTTACTGCAAGGGCTAAATTCATTCTCCTGGTACCAGAAAGGACATCATACCAAAGGGTCAGTACTTTATACCTTACAGTTTGGGGTGGGCTTTCACTCTTTCTCTCTCTTGTTCTCTTTCTCATTCATTCTCTCTCCCTCTCATGCTCTCTCTCTCTCTTGTTCTCGCTCTCTTGTTCTCTTTCTCATTCATTCTCTCTCCCTCTCATGCTCTCTCTCTCTCTCTTGTTCTCTCTCTCTTGTTCTCTTTCTTTCTCATTCATTCTCTCTTATCTCTCTCTTGTTCTCTCTCTTTCTCTCTCTTGTTCTCTCTCTCTTGTTCTCTTTCTTTCTCATTCATTCTCTCTCTTTCGCTCTCTTGTTCTCTTTCTCATTCATTCTCTCTCCCTCTCGTGCTCTCTCTCTTGTTCTCTTTCTTTCTCATTCATTCTCTCTTTCGCTCTCTCTCGTTCTCTCTCTCTCTCTCCACCCCCATACATGCCGCTGTATCCAGAAAGCCCTGGACAGAGCACAGCATAGGGGAGGGGCGGCATGACAGGGCGGGACTGGCTCAGCAATTGGCCAGTTTACCTTAAGGGGAAGGGGAGGGTTCTAGTCTAGCTGGAGGAAGTGACGATTCGTCACTCCTCCATTTCACTAGGAACAAGCTGGAAGCATTTCAGGTTAGCTCTGGGGCAAAATGGCGGCGGTGGCAGATTTGATCGCGCAATTGCGCGCTGCGGCGGCTGCCCAGGGGGAGGATTGGGTCCGGGACCAAGTGTCAGCGGCGTTTGACGCCCCGGTCGTGGCACCCGCGGGGGGGGGTAAATCATCCGCGCGCTCGGCGGTCCAGGCCTCCGGAGCGGTACAGCCCTGACCCACCCTCGGGAATAGCACAGCCACGTGGGAGACCCGTCAGGGGCCCTCAGGCTCCTCCACCGCAGAGCCCACAGCCTGGGCCTTCGGGGGGGGCCGGGAGGAATCCGCGCCGTGGCAGGAGTGCGGCGGTGGGGGGGGGGGGGGTCACTGGGTCACTTGGCCCCTCTCCTCCCGCCCGACGGAGATGCACCGACAGCGCGGCCGGGGCTTCGGGGGATAGTCGCAGCAGCCCTGCGGCCCGGCGAGATGGGTCCAGCCAGCGGACCGGTGGCCAATCATCCAGGACGGCCAGGGGTCCGGCAGCTTTAGATGGGAGTTCGTCACGGAGCGAGGGGGCAACGAGGCGTGATGGAAGTGGTCGTGCAGCGGGTTCCCAGGCCATGAGTAGGGCCCGGAGTCCATCGGCGGATGTCGCTAGCGGGTCAGGTGTTTCGGCACAGAGGGGTCGGAGTGCAGTGCAACACGGACCTTCGGCAACCAGTTCGCGTCGAACTGGGGTGCAACCTAGGGGGGTTTCCCCAGCAGTGAGCCCGGGACGGTCGGAAGGAGAACTGTCTGGATCGGAGAGCGGTGACGATCTGGGACATCGGCCAGCGGGGGATTCCATCTCGGCGGCGCGTGGATCCAGTCCAAGGCAGCCCGGTAAGTCCAATAATACATCCTCAGTTTGTGGTTTGTTAGAAGATTTGTTGGTACAGGGTAGTGCGGGTGGGGCACCCAGGAGCGATAGAGGGGGTGCAGCCATGGGGGGGGTAGCTGAGGTTGAAGGGTCACAGGATTTGTGGGCTGGGTTGAGGGATCTGGTCAGGAGGTTCGCCCCAGGCGCTGGCAGTACGTCTTCCCGGTGGTGGCTTGGTCCCCGCAGGGGGGGGGGTCCGAGCAAGCGGCTGGAGGGTCTTTGGGGACTATGGTGGAGCAGGGCGTCTCATGTGCTGCGCCGGTAGGGACGGCTGGGGTAGCGACAACGGTAGTCGCAGCGGCAGCTGCGACCGGGGCTGTGAGCGACAAGGAGGCGGTCAGGCTGGCCGACGCTGCCCAAAGTGAACTGTATGTCTGCTTTGAGGCCACCCTCGGGGCCCATTTGAGAGCGGAGGTTAGGGAAAAGATCTGGAAAGGTGAGTACGTGGAAATTTTTACTCTGCTCCCTCTGGATAAATTTAAGTTTACCAAGGGCAAGCCTGAGTTGAATAAAAAGGAAGACGAGGAGAGGCGGAGGTACCGCCTTATCCCCCGCACGTTCACCAATTGGTTGCAGGCGTTTGCGATTTTGGCCTGTGTGGTGGGGGAGAAAGCTCCAGAACACTGTTCGGGTTTGTTCATTTATTTAGAGGCGATTAGGTCGGCTTACCAAACGTATGGTGGGACGGCGTGGTTGGAATACGATGAACAATTCCGTCAACGGATGGCATTTAGGCCGACCCTTCGCTGGAACCAGAAGGACATCAGCCTGTGGATGACGTTGATGACGGCGGCGCGGGCTCCGCAGCAGTTTTTTCAGGGGGGGGTCGGAGGTACATCTGCCTCAGGACAGCCGACCGACAAGCGTTGGGGCTATTGCTGGCAATTTAATGAGGGCACGTGTAAGTACGGCACATCGTGCTGCTTCAAGCACACTTGCTCGGGATGTGGTGGCAACCACCCCCTGTCCAAGTGCTTCAAGCGAAACAGGACCCGTTTTGGAGAGGCTGGGGGTAAGGGGAGCGACTCCGGTCCAAGTGGAAAGGATGCTCCCCTTCCTCAATAGGTATCCGGACAGGCAGGCGGCTAGGTTGTTAGAGGAGGGCTTTGCTAACGGCTTTAGGATCCCCTGTTTGATTTCGGTTGTTCCCCCGGAAACAAAAAATTTGAGGTCCGCTTTGTTACATCCGTCGGTGGTCGCGGACAAGCTGGCCAAGGAGGTGAGTATGGGACGTATGGCTGGGCCGTTTCCTACGGCTCCGATTCGGGACTTGGTGGTTTCCCCTCTGGGGGTGGTCCCCAAGAAGGAACCGGGAAAATTCCGGTTGATCCACCACTTGTCGTTCCCCAGGGGCGGCTCGGTCAATGACGCCATTGCACCTGAGGAGTGCTCGGTCTCATACACGTCTTTTGACGCGGCCGTGTCATGGGTTCGCAGGTGCGGCCACGGCGCACTCATGGCTAAGGCGGATGTGGAATCGGCATTTCGGTTGTTGCCGGTCCACCCTGACAGCTTTCGGTTGTTGGGTTGCACTTGGGACGGGGCATACTATGTGGATTGTTGTTTGCCCATGGGTTGCTCCGTCTCTTGCGCGTTGTTTGAGACGTTTAGTTCGTTCTTGGAGTGGGTCGTTCGCGATGCGTCGGGGCTCAGTTCTATCATCCACTACCTGGATGATTTTCTGTGCGTAGGCCCGCACGGGTCGAATAGATGCTCAGTGCTGTTGGGCACGTTGCAATACGTGGCGGAACGTTTTGGCGTTCCGTTGGCACCTGACAAGACGGTGGGCCCAGCTACCTCCATCGTGTTTCTGGGGATCGTGTTAGACTCAATAAGGATGGAGTGCCGGCTTCCGGAGGACAAACTGTCAGCTTTGAGGGAGGAGGTTAGTGGCGCCATCGGGCTCAGGAAGATCCAGCTGCGTGCACTGCAGTCACTATTGGGTAAGTTGAACTTTGCCTGTAGGATCATTCCAATGGGCAGGGTGTTTTGCAGGCGGTTGTCGGGAGCGACAGCGGGCGTGCGACACCCCAAACATTTTGTGACTCTCACAGGGGAACATAAGGCGGATTTGAGGGTCTGGCATGACTTCCTGGGAGCCTTCAATGGCCGCGCACTGTGGATGTCGGGACCCGTGAGCAATTTTGACTTGGAGCTGTTTACGGACGCCGCAGGCTCGACAGGGTATGGAGCATTTTGCCAGGGTAAGTGGAGTGCGGAGGCTTGGCCCCACAAGTGGCATGAGGCCGGGTTCTTGAAGAACCTGGTACTCCTTGAGCTATTCCCGATAGTTTTGGCAATCGAGCTTTGGGGCGATTCCTTGAGGAATTTGAAGGTACGCTTCAACTGCGACAACTTGGGGGTGGTACAGGTAGTGAATCGCTTGTCGGCGGCGTCTCCGCCGGTTGTGAGCTTGCTTCGGCACTTGGTGCTGAGATGTTTGCACTTAAATGTGTTCATGTATGCTGTGCACCTTCCTGGGGTCGAGAACACTTTGGCTGACGCTTTGTCTCGTTTTCAGTGGGACAGGTTCCGGGAGTTGGCACCAACAGCGGAGCAACACGGGGTCCCCTGTCCCGACTGGATGTGGGACATTGTTTTGACAGCGCAGCATCGTGGATCCAGCGGTCGGTGAGCACGGCCACCTGGAGGGCCTACTCCAAGGTATGGGAGGAATGGGGGGATCTGGCCCTGGGATTGGGGATCGCCCCAACAGGGCGGGAAGCGGGCATCGCTGTGCTGTGTTTTTATTACGGTGAAAATGGAGCAGGGGGTTTCAGTTTCAACGATTGATAAGCAGTTGGCCGGCTTGGCGTTTTTCTTTAAATGGCACGGCATGGTGGACTACACAAAGGAATTTTGGGTTCGGCAGGCAGTTAAGGGGTATAGAAAAGGTCGTAGGGCACCGGATCATAGGCGGCCGGTCTCATTTGGGATGCTGCAAGCTCTTTTCTTGCAATTACATTCTGTGTGCTCGTCAGGCTACGAGTGCGCGCTTTTCAGGGCCGCTTTTGCATTGGCCTTTTTCGGGGCGCTGAGGGTGGGAGAATTGGTGAGTTCCTCCAGGGGGTGCAGGGGGGTCTGTTGGTTCAGGATGTGGAAGGCTTGGATGGGGAGTTGGGTGTTTGGGTGCGTAGGTCTAAAACTGACCAGAGGGGTAAGGGGGTGCGCCTTCAGTTGTTTGACATCCCTGGATCTGAAATTTGTCCCGTGCGGGCGGTGGAAGCATTTCGTTCCATGCGTCCAGGACTGGCGGGGTCATTTTTGATGCATCAGGATGGCTCCGCGTTGTCTAGATTTCAATTTGTCGCGGTTTTCCGACAATGCTTGAGGGGGGCGGGGTTTGATCCACGAGAATATGCCTCACATTCGTTCCGGATCGGGGCTGCCACCGAGGCCGCCCGGGCGGGTCTGAATGCCGAGTTAGTGAAGAGGATTGGGCGGTGGGATTCTAATAGGTTTCGGTTGTATATTCGCCCACACTTATTGCATGTGTAATTGGGACATCAGGAGGTATGTTAGTGTGTTGGGACACAAAAAAAAAAAAAAAAGGGGGTTCTTGACGTTTATGTTTGTTTACATTGATGTTTTTCAGGTGGTGCGTGTGGCCTAGTATGGATCCTGGGCCACTCATACGTGTGTTGGGGGGCCAGACGGGCTGATGTTCGGCCCGAGGGGAGACAATTAGGTATACCGTCCAGCGAAGCTCAGGTCAGATGGATTGGGGTCCCGGGAATGGTGTGGAGCGGGGTCATGCCAGAGGTCTTGCGGTTTTCGCGCCTGGATAGAGCGCCAGATGTGCTGGTTATCCACGCGGGGGGCAACGATATGGGGGCCCGATCTATGCACCAACTGATTAGGGATGTGAAATATGATTTCCTCAGATTGCGCTCCTTATTCCCTGACATTGTCCTGGTGTGGTCAGAAATGGTGGGTCGTACGGCTTGGCGTTGGGCACGGTCTGTCGAAAAGGTTAACAAGGCCCGTGTTAAAGTCAACAAAGAAGTGGGAAGGTTCTTTGTCAGGAACGGGGGATTAGTAGTTCGCCACAGGGAACTAGAGATAGATACATGGCGTTATCTGCGCAGAGATGGAGTTCATCTCAATGATGTTGGCATCGCCTTATGGGTCCTAGGACTGCAGGAGGGCATAGAGAGAGCATTGAGGGTGTGGCGGTGCTCTCAAGAATAAGGCTTTATTCTTGGGAGCTGTGGCGGTTCTTTTCGGGCTCGGAAAGAATAGTACAGGAATAAAGTTTGGGTAGAAAAGGCTGTACCCATACGTGGTATGGGAGTATTACGTACCTTCCGGTTGACGCAGGTTAACCAGGAAGGGGTTAAAGTTTTGTAGGTCACTGTGGACCGTCATACTGCCTCCGAGTCGGTGCTGTGCGACTGATGCCTAGGGAAGAATTTTGTTCCAGTGACCAGGTTTTGAGGTGTGGCTTTTTGACCACCAAGAGTTATAGTTTACACGGTTATTTAAAAGTTATTTATAATGTTATTTATATTAAATTTTATATTAAATTCTATTTGTTAAATAAATAAAGTAGGCCTTATGGCCAATTTCTCCACAACTTAGTCCGCGTTATTTTTGGTAGTTGTGGGGTTAAGTGGGGTTTTTGTGGGTTAGGGGACAGGGTTACATAAGGTTGCCAGGCTCAGTCCTCCGCCGGTCAAGAAAGCCCTGGACAGAGCACAGCATAGGGGAGGGGCGGCATGACAGGGCGGGACTGGCTCAGCAATTGGCCAGTTTACCTTAAGGGGAAGGGGAGGGTTCTAGTCTAGCTGGAGGAAGTGACGATTCGTCACTCCTCCATTTCACTAGGAACAAGCTGCCCACCCACCCTCCCTGGGGTTAGGTTCCTTGGGGGGCGGTTCTTTTCGGGCTCGGAAAGAATAGTACAGGAATAAAGTTTGGGTAGAAAAGGCTGTACCCATACGTGGTATGGGAGTATTACGTACCTTCCGGTTGACGCAGGTTAACCAGAAAGGGGTTAAAGTTTTGTAGGTCACTGTGGACCGTCATACTGCCTCCGAGTCGGTGCTGTGCGACTGAGGCCTAGGGAAGAATTTTGTTCCAGTGACCAGGTTTTGAGGTGTGGCTTTTTGACCACCAAGAGTTATAGTTTACACGGTTATTTAAAAGTTATTTATAATGTTATTTATATTAAATTTTATATTAAATTCTATTTGTTAAATAAATAAAGTAGGCCTTATGGCCAATTTCTCCACAACTTAGTCCGCGTTATTTTTGGTAGTTGTGGGGTTAAGTGGGGTTTTTGTGGGTTAGGGGACAGGGTTACATAAGGTTGCCAGGCTCAGTCCTCCGCCGGTCATGACCATAGTTGCCGACAATCCCGAATTAAGCTTGACCCCCCCATGGAAAAAGGGAATGTTTTGGGCAAAAACGGCAGCGGCTACAAAAAAATGTCCGCCTTTGCTGTCACGAGTCAGCGTTCCCCCTTGTGTTCAGTGTAGTGTGAGCCTGTGAGGAGACATGCTAGACCGTCCCAGCAGACAGATTCGATCGTGTGTACGGGCGAGCCGACGGATTTGGCCACCCGACAGATTTCAAAGCATGCTTTGAAATCTATCGGGTGGGAATCCGTCCGCCCGACATGTCTGCTGGTTAGTACACTTACCAGCAGACATGTCGTCTCGCACCGGCGCCGAATGGATTCGGCGCATGCGCGGAAGTGTTTTACTTCCTGGTGCGGTGACGTGGCGGCGTCAACGTCACCGCCACGTCACCGACACGTCAGCGCGCTGTCTGCTGGTGGGGATTTTGGTTTGCTCATGTGTACACGCGAGCAAACCAAAATCCTAGCAAACAGATTTGTTTAAATCGGTCGGTCCGGGGGAACAGAAGGCTCCGCCCTCACAGGTGTCAGCTGACTGCTGTCACATGACAAGAAAGATGGCCGCCACCTGCTGATGGTGTTGGTTTCTTCAGCCCTGAGAGCGCAGAGCTCGGATGTGTCCATCATCTGGAATCCCCTCTCCGGGAGCCTCAGCCCCGTGCCCGGGATTAGGGAGGGCGCCGTGGCCTGGGGGGGGGGGCACCGAAAGACACTATCAAGCAGAACGGATAAGAGATACTGCTGATCGGAGGAGGGAGGGAGGTCATAGAGAAGGTGATGACTGGGATGAAGCTCTGTTATATAAGGTGATGGCAGGAAAAGGTGGGAGCTCATTACAGAGGTAATACCAGGAGGAGCTGCCATTGTTTATGTGACACCTAATGAGGATGGAGGAGCGCTCATGGCTGAGGTGATGGCAGGAGATGGGTCTCGCACTCACTCCCGAAATGCCAGCTGCAGAAGTCTAACCAGCAGCTTGCCCGTCCTGTATGCAGATCAGCCAATCCTCACACTGGTGCTTCCCCTCGCTCTTCTCTTTATTTACACTGCGCACAGGATGGGCGAGCACGCAGGACGGGCGAGCATGCAGGACGGGCGAGCATGCAGGACGGGTGAGCACACTGATGATGATTAGACTTCTGGAAGATGCTACAAGAGTGTGACGCAGTGTCCTTGATGATTTGCAGCTCTTTATGGAGAGCCCTTAGTGCCAGAGTCCTGTGTGCTTTGCATGACTTGTTTGTTTTTATATTGCCTTTCAGGATTGTCTTACGTTCTCTCTCTCTCTCTCTCTCTCTCTCTCTCTCTCTCTCTCTCTCTCTCTCTCTCTCGTTTTCTCTCTCTCTCGTTCTCTCTGTCTCTCTCTCTTTCTCATTCTCTCTCTTGTTCTCTTTCTCATTCTCTCTCTCTCTCTCGTTCACAGTGCCAGAGTCCTGTGTGCTCTGCATGACTTGTTTGTTTTTATATTGCCTTTCAGGATTGTCTTACGTTCTCTCTCTCTCTCTCTCTCTCTCTCTCTCTCTCTCTCTCGTTTTCTCTCTCTCTCATTCTCTGTCTCTCTCTCTCTTTCTCTCTCTCTTTCTCTTTCTCTCTCTTGTTCTCTTTCTCATTCTCCTCTCTTGTTCTCTTTCTCATTCTCTCTCTCGCTCTCTCTCTCTTTCTCTCCCTCTCTCTCGTTCACAGTGCCAGAGTCCTGTGTGCTCTGCATGACTTGTTTGTTTTTATATTGCCTTTCAGGATTGTCTTACGTTCTCTCTCTCTCTCTCTCTCTCTCTCTCGTTCTCTCTCTCATTTTCTCTCTCTCTCTCGTTCTCTCTGTCTCTCTCTCGTTCTCTGTCTCTCTCTCTCGGTATCTCTGTCTCTCTCTGTTCTCTCTCTCTCTCGTTCTTTTTCTCTCTCGTGTTCTCTTTCTCATTCTCTCTCCCTTTCTCTCTCGTTCTCCTCTCTTGTTCTCTTTCTTTCTCATTCATTCTCTCTCTCTCTTCCTCTCTCATTCTCTTTGTGGGGATGTTAAGGGTTAACATAAGTTGTCCATATATTGCATAAATGCTGTCTGTATATCAGAATGACATGAGCAATTCTTGTGATGACCATATATAGTAGTAGTCAGTTTGAATGTCTTGTGACCTAAGTCTTGTGGTTTGTATAACCAGTTTGTGGCGGTTGACATATATACCAGCTTTTAACGGTAACTTTTAACCAATGATATTTTAGCAGCATCACCAGAAAGGGGGGCGTCCGCCCAGTAACAGTGTATTAACCAATGATGTTAAGACATGTACTTATGTACTTCCTTTTGAATCTCTATATGTTTTTTATAAAAGGAACTGTTCGCGCCATATTACATCAGAATGATTCAACCTATTACCGTCTCGTTACTGCAAGGGCTAAATTCATTCTCCTGGTACCAGAAAGGACATCATACCAAAGGGCACCGAAGGACACTATCAAGCAGAACGGATAAGAGATACTGCTGATCGGAGGAGGGAGGGAGGTCATAGAGAAGGTGATGACTGGGGTGAAGCTCTGTTATATAAGGTGATGGCAGGAAAAGCTGGGAGCTCATTACAGAGGTAATACCAGGAGGAGCTGCCATTGTTTATGTGACACCTAATGAGGATGGAGGAGCGCTCATGGCTGAGGTGATGGCAGGAGATGGGTCTCGCACTCACTCCCGAAATGCCAGCTGCAGAAGTCTAACCAGCAGCTTGCCCGTCCTGTATGCAGATCAGCCAATCCTCACACTGGTGCTTCCCCTCGCTCTTCTCTTTATTTACACTGCGCACAGGACGGGCGAGCACGCAGGACGGGTGAGCACACTGATGATGATTAGACTTCTGGAAGATGCTACAAGAGTGTGACGCAGTGTCCTTGATGATTTGCAGCTCTTTATGGAGAGCCCTTAGTGCCAGAGTCCTGTGTGCTCTGCATGACTTGTTTGTTTTTATATTGCCTTTCAGGATTGTCTTACGTTCTCTCTCTCTCTCTCTCTCGTTTTCTCTCTCTCTCATTCTCTCTGTCTCTCTCTCTTTCTCATTCTCTCTCTTGTTCTCTTTCTCATTCTCTCTCTCTCTCTCTCGTTCACAGTGCCAGAGTCCTGTGTGCTCTGCATGACTTGTTTGTTTTTATATTGCCTTTCAGGATTGTCTTACGTTCTCTCTCTCTCTCTCTCTCTCTCTCTCTCTCTCTCTCTCTCTCGTTTTCTCTCTCTCTCGTTTTCTCTCTCTCTCTCATTCTGTCTCTCTCTCTCTTTCTCTCTCTCTTTCTCATTCTCTCTCTTGTTCTCTTTCTCATTCTCCTCTCTTGTTCTCTTTCTCATTCTCTCTCTCGCTCTCTCTCTCTTTCCCTCTCTCTCGTTCACAGTGCCAGAGTCCTGTGTGCTCTGCATGACTTGTTTGTTTTTATATTGCCTTTCAGGATTGTCTTACGTTCTCTCTCTCTCTCTCTCTCTCTCTCTCTCGTTTTCTCTCTCTCTCGTTCTCTCTGTCTCTCTCTCGTTCTCTGTCTCTCTCTCTCGGTATCTCTGTCTCTCTCTGTTCTCTCTCTCTCTCGTTCTCTCTCTCTCTCGTTCTTTTTCTCTCTCGTGTTCTCTTTCTCATTCTCTCTCCCTTTCTCTCTCGTTCTCCTCTCTTGTTCTCTTTCTTTCTCATTCATTCTCTCTCTCTCTTCCTCTCTCATTCTCTTTGTGGGGATGTTAAGGGTTAACATAAGTTGTCCATATATTGCATAAATGCTGTCTGTATATCAGAATGACATGAGCAATTCTTGTGATGACCATATATAGTAGTAGTCAGTTTGAATGTCTTGTGACCTAAGTCTTGTGGTTTGTATAACCAGTTTGTGGCGGTTGACATATATACCAGCTTTTAACGGTAACTTTTAACCAATGATATTTTAGCAGCATCACCAGAAAGGGGGGCGTCCGCCCAGTAACAGTGTATTAACCAATGATGTTAAGACATGTACTTATGTACTTCCTTTTGAATCTCTATATGTTTTTTATAAAAGGAACTGTTCGCGCCATATTACATCAGAATGATTCAACCTATTACCGTCTCGTTACTGCAAGGGCTAAATTCATTCTCCTGGTACCAGAAAGGACATCATACCAAAGGGTCAGTACTTTATACCTTACAGTTTGGGGTGGGCTTTCACTCTTTCTCTCTCTTGTTCTCTTTCTCATTCATTCTCTCTCCCTCTCATGCTCTCTCTCTCTCTTGTTCTCGCTCTCTTGTTCTCTTTCTCATTCATTCTCTCTCCCTCTCATGCTCTCTCTCTCTCTCTTGTTCTCTCTCTCTTGTTCTCTTTCTTTCTCATTCATTCTCTCTTATCTCTCTCTTGTTCTCTCTCTTTCTCTCTCTTGTTCTCTCTCTCTTGTTCTCTTTCTTTCTCATTCATTCTCTCTCTTTCGCTCTCTTGTTCTCTTTCTCATTCATTCTCTCTCCCTCTCGTGCTCTCTCTCTTGTTCTCTTTCTTTCTCATTCATTCTCTCTTTCGCTCTCTCTCGTTCTCTCTCTCTCTCCACCCCCATACATGCCGCTGTATCCTGACCATAGTTGCCGACAATCCCGAATTAAGCTTGACCCCCCCCCCCCCCCCCCCATGGAAAAAGGGAATGTTTTGGGCAAAAACGGCAGCGGCTACAAAAAAATGTCCGCCTTTGCTGTCACGAGTCAGCGTTCCCCCTTGTGTTCAGTGTAGTGTGAGCCTGTGAGGAGACATGCTAGACCGTCCCAGCAGACAGATTCGATCGTGTGTACGGGCGAGCCGACGGATTTGGCCACCCGACAGATTTCAAAGCATGCTTTGAAATCTATCGGGTGGGAATCCGTCCGCCCGACATGTCTGCTGGTTAGTACACTTACCAGCAGACATGTCGTCTCGCACCGGCGCCGAATGGATTCGGCGCATGCGCGGAAGTGTTTTACTTCCTGGTGCGCTGTCTGCTGGTGGGGATTTTGGTTTGCTCATGTGTACACGCGAGCAAACCAAAATCCTAGCAAACAGATTTGTTTAAATCGGTCGGTCCGGGGGAACAGAAGGCTCCGCCCTCATAGGTGTCAGCTGACTGCTGTCACATGACAAGAAAGATGGCCGCCACCTGCTGATGGTGTTGGTTTCTTCAGCCCTGAGAGCGCAGAGCTCGGATGTGTCCATCATCTGGAATCCCCTCTCCGGGAGCCTCAGCCCCGTGCCCGGGATTAGGGAGGGCGCCGTGGCCTGGGGGGGGGGGGCACCGAAGGACACTATCAAGCAGAACGGATAAGAGATACTGCTGATCGGAGGAGGGAGGGAGGTCATAGAGAAGGTGATGACTGGGATGAAGCTCATATATATAAGTGATGGCAGGAAAAGGTGGGAGCTCATTACAGAGGTAATACCAGGAGGAGCTGCCATTGTTTATGTGACACCTAATGAGGATGGAGGAGCGCTCATGGCTGAGGTGATGGCAGGAGATGGGTCTCGCACTCACTCCCGAAATCCCAGCTGCAGAAGTCTAACCAGCAGCTTGCCCGTCCTGTATGCAGATCAGCCAATCCTCACACTGGTGCTTCCCCTCGCTCTTCTCTTTATTTACACTGCGCACAGGATGGGCGAGCACGCAGGACGGGCGAGCATGCAGGACGGGTGAGCACACTGATGATGATTAGACTTCTGGAAGATGCTACAAGAGTGTGACGCAGTGTCCTTGATGATTTGCAGCTCTTTATGGAGAGCCCTTAGTGCCAGAGTCCTGTGTGCTCTGCATGACTTGTTTGTTTTTATATTGCCTTTCAGGATTGTCTTACGTTCTCTCTCTCTCTCTCTCTCTCGTTTTCTCTCTCTCTCGTTCTCTCTGTCTCTCTCTCTTTCTCATTCTCTCTCTTGTTCTCTTTCTCATTCTCTCTCTCTCTCTCTCGTTCACAGTGCCAGAGTCCTGTGTGCTCTGCATGACTTGTTTGTTTTTATATTGCCTTTCAGGATTGTCTTACGTTCTCTCTCTCTCTCTCTCTCTCTCTCTCTCTCTCTCTCTCGTTTTCTCTCTCTCTCATTCTCTGTCTCTCTCTCTCTTTCTCTCTCTCTTTCTCTTTCTCTCTCTTGTTCTCTTTCTCATTCTCCTCTCTTGTTCTCTTTCTCATTCTCTCTCTCGCTCTCTCTCTCTTTCTCTCCCTCTCTCTCGTTCACAGTGCCAGAGTCCTGTGTGCTCTGCATGACTTGTTTGTTTTTATATTGCCTTTCAGGATTGTCTTACGTTCTCTCTCTCTCTCTCTCTCTCTCTCTCTCGTTCTCTCTCTCATTTTCTCTCTCTCTCGTTCTCTCTGTCTCTCTCTCGTTCTCTGTCTCTCTCTCTCTCGGTATCTCTGTCTCTCTCTGTTCTCTCTCTCTCTCGTTCTCTCTCTCTCTCTCGTTCTTTTTCTCTCTCTTGTTCTCTTTCTCATTCTCTCTCCCTTTCTCTCTCGTTCTCCTCTCTTGTTCTCTTTCTTTCTCATTCATTCTCTCTCTCTCTTCCTCTCTCATTCTCTTTGTGGGGATGTTAAGGGTTAACATAAGTTGTCCATATATTGCATAAATGCTGTCTGTATATCAGAATGACATGAGCAATTCTTGTGATGACCATATATAGTAGTAGTGAGTTTGAATGTCTTGTGACCTAAGTCTTGTGGTTTGTATAACCAGTTTGTGGCGGTTGACATATATACCAGCTTTTAACGGTAACTTTTAACCAATGATATTTTAGCAGCATCACCAGAAAGGGGGGCGTCCGCCCAGTAACAGTGTATTAACCAATGATGTTAAGACATGTACTTATGTACTTCCTTTTGAATCTCTATATGTTTTTTATAAAAGGAACTGTTCGCGCCATATTACATCAGAATGATTCAACCTATTACCGTCTCGTTACTGCAAGGGCTAAATTCATTCTCCTGGTACCAGAAAGGACATCATACCAAAGGGTCAGTACTTTATACCTTACAGTTTGGGGTGGGCTTTCACTCTTTCTCTCTCTTGTTCTCTTTCTCATTCATTCTCTCTCCCTCTCATGCTCTCTCTCTCTCTTGTTCTCGCTCTCTTGTTCTCTTTCTCATTCATTCTCTCTCCCTCTCATGCTCTCTCTCTCTCTCTTGTTCTCTCTCTCTTGTTCTCTTTCTTTCTCATTCATTCTCTCTTATCTCTCTCTTGTTCTCTCTCTTTCTCTCTCTTGTTCTCTCTCTCTTGTTCTCTTTCTTTCTCATTCATTCTCTCTCTTTCGCTCTCTTGTTCTCTTTCTCATTCATTCTCTCTCCCTCTCGTGCTCTCTCTCTCGTTCTCTCTCTTTCTCATTCATTCATTCTCTCTTTCTCTCTCTCTCTCGTTCTCTCTCTCTCTCCCCCCCACCCCATACATGCCGCTGTATCCTGACCATAGTTGCCGACAATCCCGAATTAAGCTTGACCCCCCCCCCCCATGGAAAAAGGGAATGTTTTGGGCAAAAACGGCAGCGGCTACAAACAAATGTCCGCCTTTGCTGTCACGAGTCAGCGTTCCCCCTTGTGTTCAGTGTAGTGTGAGCCTGTGAGGAGACATGATCACATTGGTGACCTGCTGAACATAGCTCCATCCTAAAACTTATCCTCAGCTTTCTTCCTCCAGCACTGGGCTTACCTGCTCCTCCCCAGCCGGTCAGCGTGCCGCCATTGTGGCAAATTCGCGGTCTCTGCAACTGCCTGAAGGACAAGCCGCGGTTCCGGCCTATCTCCGGGACTCGCGGCCATCTTGCTGCACCCAGCCCCGGCCCCTGCACTTATTCCTGGCCTCCCTGAGCCAGATTCCTCCTTGAAACACACACCGGCCTGCCCCGGCTTGCTGACCGATGCCTGCAGCTCCCATCGTGCCACCCCTTGATAGCAGACTGGAGGCCGTATCGCGGATCCAGCCTTGTGAGTAGCGGCCATTTTGCTACACCCGGGTGATCATTTCAGTCCTCCTCACTCCTCTATGGCTGCTCCTAACGCTGCCAGCAATAAGACAGATCCCTGTCTGTCAGAGAGCGACCCCCCCAGTGACGAGTGACCCTCTCCATCCATGCAAAGGGCAGTGGTAGCAGCCCTAGTCCTGGCTCCAGTGTCACTTGGGGCGGCCATCTTGCTCCACCCTGCTGCAGCATTCATAATCAATCCTGGTCTCCCTGACTCGCTGCCACCGGGGCTGCCCGACTGTCACCTACAGCTTTCATAGAAGCACTCCCCTGCTTACATACAGGGCCGATCCTGGGCAGGTGCACGGGGTGCAGCGCACCCAGACGCCACAGAGGTGGGGGCGCTGAACCCCCAGAATGCTCCTCTTTTGCCTCCTCCTCCTCTTCTTCTTGTCTGTGTCCAGAGGCAGCCCCCCCCCCGCCGGCAACTGACAGATCAGAGGAGAGACTGTGCCGCCGCTGTGTTTCCTGCCCAAGTCCATCCTCCCTCCTGTCAGAGGAGGAGAGCGAAGTAGCCGGAGACCATATCGGCAGTCTCTGACCGTCTCCCGCGTCGTGTCTGCAGTCTCTGACCATCTCCCGCGTCGCGTCTGCAGTCTCTGACCGTCTCCCGCGTCGCGTCTGCAGTCTCTGACCGTCTCCCGCGTCGCGTCTGCAGTCTCTGACCATCTCCCGCATCGCGTCTGCAGTCTCTGACCGTCTCCCGCGTCGCGTCTGCAGTCTCTGACCGTCTCCCGCGTCGCGTCTGCAGTCTCTGACCGTCTCCCGCGTCGCGTCTGCAGTCTCTGACCGTCTCCCGCGTCGCGTCTGCAGTCTCTGACCGTCTCCCGCGTCGCGTCTGCAGTCTCTGACCGTCTCCCGCGTCGCGTCTGCAGTCTCTGACCGTCTCCCGCGTCGCGTCTGCAGTCTCTGACCGTCTCCCGCGTCTCGTCTGCAGTCTCTGACCGTCTCCCGTATCGTGTCTGCAGTAGGGTGACCACATTTCCAATTACCATTCAGGGACACCCCCCTTCCCAAAAATCTGCTTGTGCTGTAACGAATCACAGCACAGTGATTGGACACAAGAGGCGGGATTTATGATTTCTCCAATCACAAGCAGGGGGCGGGGATTGTGCTCCTCCAGGCATTCCCGGCCAGGACAAGTACTGTCAGTGAGTAAAGCGGTGATGTGAAGGCCTTTTTTAGGGCACATTAGTTTGGCTTTGGAGTAGGGGGGGGGGCCTGTGTCAGTTTCATTCGGGGACACTGTATTGTTCTGGAATGAAGGTGCCCGGGACAGACCTGCAAAATGCGGGACTGTCCCGGGCAATACAATGTGCTACAGAGTGGAAGACGGCACATGGGACACAGAGTGCTCAGCTCCTCTCTGACTGGCTGCAGAATAGACATGGAGGTGGGGTTAAAGGCGGAGCCTCAACATTCCCTGCTGGCGATCTTGCTGAGAATGAGAGCTCAACTTTTAAAGTAAGTTTTTGCTGTTATTAGCATGTCAGCATATCTCACCCTCCCCCTCATACACACAGTCCTCACCAATTACCCCCACCATACACTATCTATACATACAGATCTGCCCCCCCCCCCTCCATATACCATCCACGGCCATATATACAGTTCTGCCCCCCCCCCTCAATATACCATCCACAGCCATATATACAGTTCTGCCCCCCCCCCCCCTCCATATACCATCCACACCATACATACAGTTCTGCCCCCCCCCTCAATATACCATCCACAGCCATATATACAGTTCTGCCCCCCTCCATATACCATCCACAGCCATACATACAGTTCTGCCCTCCCCCCCTGCATATACCATCCACAGCCATACATACAGTTCTGCCCCCCCCCTCCATATACCATCCACAGCCATACATACAGTTCTGCCCCCCCCCCCCTGCATATACCATCCACAGCCATACATACAGTTCTGCCCCCCCCCCTCCATATACCATCCACAGCCATACATACAGTCCCCCCCCCCCCCTGCATATACCATCTACAGCCATACATACAGTTCTGCCCCCCCCCCCCCCCCTCAATATACCATCCACAGCCATACATACAGTTCTGCCCCCCCCCCCTGCATATACCATCCACAGCCATACATACAGTTCTGCCCCCCCCCCCCTCCATATACCATCCACAGCCATATATACAGTAATGCCCCCCCCCTCCATATACCATCCACAGCCATATATACAGTTCTGCCCCCCCTCCCCCCCATATACTATCCACAGCCATATATACAGCCCCCCCCCTCCATATACCATCCACAGCCATATATACAGTTCTGACCCCCCTCCATATGCCATCCACAGCCATACATACAGTCCCCCCCCCTGCATATACCATCTACAGCCATACATACAGTTCTGCCCCCCCCCTCAATATACCATCCACAGCCATACATACAGTTCTGCCCCCCCCCTGCATATACCATCCACAGCCATACATACAGTTCTGCCCCCCCCCCTCCATATACCATCCACAGCCATACATACAGTCCCCCCCCCCCCCCCTGCATATACCATCTACAGCCATACATACAGTTCTGCCCCCCCCCTCAATATACCATCCACAGCCATACATACAGTTCTGCCCCCCCCCCCCTGCATATACCATCCACAGCCATACATACAGTTCTGCCCCCCCCCCCCCCCATATACCATCCACAGCCATATATACAGTAATGCCCCCCCTCCATATACCATCCACAGCCATACATACAGTTCTGCCCCCCCTCCCCCATATACTATCCACAGCCATATATACAGTTCTGCCCCCCCTCCATATACCATCCACAGCCATACATACAGCCCCCCCCTCCATATACCATCCACAGCCATATATACAGTTCTGCCCCCCCCTCCCCCATATACTATCCACAGCCATATATACAGTTCTGCCCCCCCTCCATATGCCATCCACAGCCATATATACAGTTCTGCCCCCCTCCTGCATATACCATCTACAGCCATACATACAGTTCTGCCCCCCCCTCAATATACCATCCACAGCCATACATACAGTTCTGCCCCCCCCCTCCATATGCCATCCACAGCCATACATACAGTTCTGCCCCCCCCCCCCCCCCCTCAATATACCATCCACAGCCATACATACAGTTCTGCCCCCCCTCAATATACCATCCACAGCCATATATGCAGTTCTGCCCCCCCCCCCCTCCATATACCATCCACAGCCATACATACAGTTCTGCCCCCCCCCCTCCATATACCATCCACAGCCATATATACAGTAATGCCCCCCCCTCCATATACCATCCACAGCCATACATACAGTTCTGCCCCCCCCCTCCATATGCCATCCACAGCCATACATACAGTTCTGCCCCCCCTCCATATACCATCCACATCCATATATACAGTTCTGCCCCCCCCCTCAATATACCATCCACAGCCATACATACAGTTCTGCCCCCCCTCCATATACCATCCACACCATATACACAGTTCTGCCCCCTCTCCATATACCATCCACAGCCATATATACAGTTCTGCCCCCCCCCCCCTCAATATACCATCCACAGCCATACATACAGTTCTGCCCCCCCTCCATATACCATCCACATCCATATATACAGTTCTGCCCCCCCCCTCAATATACCATCCACAGCCATACATACAGTTCTGCCCCCCCTCCATATACCATCCACAGCCATACATACAGTTCTGCCCCCCCCCCTCCATATACCATCCACAGACATATATACAGTAATGCCCCCCCCCCCCCCTCCATATACCATCCACAGCCATACATACAGTTCTGCCCCCCTCCCCCATATACCATCCACAGCCATATATACAGTTCTGCCCCCCCTCCATATACCATCCACAGCCATACATACAGTTCTGCCCCCCCTCCATATACCATCCACAGCCATACATACAGTCCCCCCCCCCGCATATACCATCCACAGCCATACATACAGTTCTGCCCCCCCCCTCAATATACCATCCACAGCCATACATACAGTTCTGCCCCCCTCCATATACCATCCACAGCCATACATACAGTCCTGCCCCCCCTCCATATACCATCCACAGCCATATATGCAGTTCTGCCCCCCCCCCCCCCCCTCCATATACCATCCACAGCCATACATACAGTTCTGCCCCCCCCCCTCCATATACCATCCACAGCCATACATACAGTCCCCCCCCCCCTGCATATACCATCCACAGCCATATATACAGTTCTGCCCCCCCCCTCCATATGCCATCCACAGCCATACATACAGTTCTGCCCCCCCCCCTCAATATACCATCCACAGCCATACATACAGTTCTGCCCCCCCCTCCATATACCATCCACAGCCATACATACAGTCCTGCCCCCCCTCCCCCATATACCATCCACAGCCATATACACAGTTCTGCCCCCCCCTCCATATACCATCCACAGCCATACATACAGTCCCCCCCCCTGCATATACCATCCACAGCCATACATACAGTTCTGCCCCCCCCTCAATATACCATCCACAGCCATATATACAGTTCTGCCCCCCTCCATATACCATCCACAGCCATACATACAGTTCTGCCCCCCCCCCTCCATATGCCATCCACAGCCATACATACAGTTCTGCCCCCCCTCCATATACCATTCACAGCCATACATACAGTCCCCCCCCCCTGCATATACCATCCACAGCCATACATACAGTTCTGCCCCCCCTCCCCCATATACCATCCACAGCCATATATACAGTTCTGCCCCCCCTCCATATACCATCCACATCCATATATACAGTTCTGCCCCCCCCCCCCTCCATATACCATCCACATCCATATATACAGTTCTGCCCCCCCCTCAATATACCATCCACAGCCATACATACAGTTCTGCCCCCCCCCCCCCCTCTCAATATACCATCCACAGCAATACATACAGTTCTGCCCCCCCCCCCCTCAATATACCATCCACAGCCATATATACAGTTCTGCCCCCCCTCTATATACCATCCACAGCCATACATACAGTTCTGCCCCCCCTCCATATACCATCCACAGCCATATATACAGTAATGCCCCCCCTCCATATACCATCCACAGCCATATATACAGTTCTGCCCCCCCCCTCTATATACCATCCACAGCCATACATACAGTTCTGCCCCCCCCTCCATATACCATCCACAGCCATATATACAGTAATGCCCCCCCTCCATATACCATTCACAGCCATATATACAGTTCTGCCCCCCCCTCTCCATATACCATCCACAGCCATATATACAGTAATGCCCCCCCTCCATATACCATCCACAGCCATATATACAGTTCTGCCCCCCCCTCAATATACCATCCACAGCCATATATACAGTTCTGCCCCCCCCTCCATATACCATCCACAGCAATACATACAGTTCTGCCCCCCCCTCCATATACCATCCACAGCCATATATACAGTTCTGCCCCCCCCTCAATATACCATCCACAGCCATATATACAGTTCTGCCCCCCCCTCAATATACCATCCACAGCCATACATACAGTTCTGCCCCCCTCCATATAACATCCACAGCCATACATACAGTTCTGCCCCCCCTCCATATACCATCCACAGCCATACATACAGTTCTGCCCCCCCCTCAATATACCATCCACATCCATATATACAGTTCTGCCCCCCCTCCATATACCATCCACAGCCATATATACAGTTCTGCCCCCCCTCCATATACCATCCACAGCCATATATACAGTTCTGCCCCCCCCTCCATATACCATCCACAGCCATACATATAGTTCTGCCCCCCCTCCATATACCATCCACAGCCATGCATACAGTCCTGCCCCCCCCTCCATATACCATCCACAGCCATATATACAGTTCTGCCCCCCCCTCCATATACCATCCACAGCCATACATACAGTTCTGCCCCCCCCCCAATATACCATCCACAGCCATACATACAGTTCTGCCCCCCCCTCAATATACCATCCACAGCCATACATACAGTTCTGCCCCCCCCTCCATATACCATCCACAGCCATGCATACAGTCCTGCCCCCCCTCCATATACCATCCACAGCCATATATACAGTTCTGCCCCCCCCCTCCTTATACCATCCACAGCCATATATACAGTTCTGCCCCCCCTCCCCCATATACCATCCATATACACAGTTCTCCAACCCCCCCCCCCCCATACCACCTACTGCCTTACCCTTCGCACTCCTCCCCTGTACATACTGCCCCCATCATACCCTCCACACTCCTCTCCTGTACATACTGCCCCCATCATACCCTCCACACTCCTCTCCTGTACATACTGCCCCCATCATACCCTCCACACTCCTCTACTGCATATACTGGTCACTGTTACACCCTCTTCACTCCTTTCCTGCAAGTAATACCTACCCTCTGCACTCATTTCCTGTACATACTGTCTTACACTTTGCACTCCTTTCCTACACATACCAACATACGCACCACACTCTTGTATATACTGTTGTAAATTCTGCACTCCCTCCCTACACATACTATAATACCCTCTGTACTTAATGAAAAGGTGAACTAATGCCCCTGATCTCCACTGCACTTACCTCTGTAGTAATGGAAGAGTTTTTTTGTTTTTTTTTTAAATGATTGTGCTGAGGTTTATTCATGTCAGTGAGACTCTTACTTGTGGCACAGCAAAGTAAGCATATTTTATAGGTAAAATAATTATTTTGTTTAATTTAATCATGCCCCGTGAGGCCCCTCCCACAATATGGCCACACCCACCATATGTAGTGGCGTGTTCGGGTTTGGCTTGAGGAAAAGGTGGCAACCCTACGCCACAGAGGTGGGGGCGCTGAACCTCCAGAATGCTCCTCTTTTGCCTCTTCTTCTTCTTGTCTGTGTCCAAAGGCAGCTCCCTCCGCTGGCAACTGACAGATCAGAGGAGAGACTGTGCCGCCGCTGTGTTTCCTGCCCAAGTCCATCCTCCCTCCTGTCAGAGGAGGAGAGCGAAGTAGCTGGAGACCATATTGGCAGTCTCTGACCGTCTCCCGCGTCGTGTCTGCAGTCTCTGACCGTCTCCCGCGTCGTGTCTGCAGTCTCTGACCGTCTCCCGCGTCGTGTCTGCAGTCTCTGACCGTCTCCCGCGTCATGTCTGCAGTCTCTGACCGTCTCCCGCGTCGAGTCTGCAGTCTCTGACCGTCTCCCGCGCCGCGTCTGCAGTCTCTGACCGTCTCCCGCGCCGCGTCTGCAGTCTCTGACCGTCTCCCGCGCCGCGTCTGCAGTCTCTGACCGTCTCCCGCGTCTGCAGTCTCTGACCGTCTCCCGCGCCGTGTCTGCAGTCTCTGACCGTCTCCCGCGTCTGCAGTCTCTGACCGTCTCCCGCGTCTGCAGTCTCTGACCGTCTCCCGCGTCTGCAGTCTCTGACCGTCTACCGCGCCGCGTCTGCAGTCTCTGACCGTCTCCCGCGCCGCGTCTGCAGTCTCTGACCGTCTCCCGCGCCGCGTCTGCAGTCTCTGACCGTCTCCCGCGCCGCGTCTGCAGTCTCTGTCCGTCTCCCGCGCCGCGTCTGCAGTCTCTGTCCGTCTCCCGTGCCGCGTCTGCAGTCTCTGTCCGTCTCCCGCGCCGCGTCTGCAGTCTCTGTCCGTCTTCCGCGCCGCGTCTGCAGTCTCTGTCCGTCTCCCGCGCCGCGTCTGCAGTCTCTGACCGTCTCCCGCTCCGCGTCTGCAGTCTCTGACCGTCTCCCGCGCCGCGTCTGCAGTCTCTGACCGTCTCCCGCGCCGCGTCTGCAGTCTCTGACCGTCTCCCGAGCCACGTCTGCAGTCTCTGACCGTCTCCCGCGCCGCGTCTGCAGTCTCTGACCGTCTCCCGCGCCGCGTCTGCAGTCTCTGACCGTCTCCCGCGCCGCGTCTGCAGTCTCTGACCGTCTCCCGCGCCACGTCTGCAGTCTCTGACCGTCTCCCGCGCCGCGTCTGCAGTCTCTGTCCGTCTCCCGCGCCGCGTCTGCAGTCTCTGTCCGTCTCCCGCGCCGCGTCTGCAGTCTCTGACCGTCTCCGGCGCCGCGTCTGCAGTCTCTGACCGGCGCCGCGTCTGCAGTCTCTGACCGTCTCCGGCGCCGCGTCTGCAGTCTCTGACCGTATCCCGCGCCGCGTCTGCAGTCTCTGACCGTCTCCCACGCCGTGTCTGCAGTAGGGTGACCACATTTCCAAACTACCATTCAGGGACACCCCCCTTTCCAAAAATATGCTTGTGCTGTAACGAATCACAGCACAGTGATTGGACACAAGAGGCGGGATTTATGATTTCTCCAATCACAAGCAGGGGGCGGGGATTGTGCTCCTCCAGGCATTCCTGGCCAGGACAAGTACTGTCAGTGAGTAAAGCGGTGATGTGGCGGCCTTTTTTGGGGGCATTAGTTTGGCTTGGGGGGTGGCTGTGTCAGTTTCATTCCAGGACACTGTATTGTCCTGGAATGAAGGTGCCCAGGACAGACCTGCAAAATACGGGACTGTCCTGGGCAATCCAGGACACGTGGTCACCCTAGTCTGCAGTCTCTGACCATCTCCTGTACCATGTCTGCAGTCTCTGACCATCTCCTGTACCATGTCTGCAGTCTCTGACCATCTCCTGTACCATGTCTGCAGTCTCTGACCATCTCTTGTACCATGTCTGCAGTCTCTGACCATATCCCGTACCATGTCTGCAGTCTCTGACCCACTTCCGTACCATGTCTGCAGTCTCTGACCATCTCCCGTACCATGTCTGCAGTCTCTGACCATCTCCCGTATCATGTCTGCAGTCTCTGACCATCTCCCGTATCATGTCTGCAGTCTCTGACCATCTCCTGTACCATGTCTGCAGTCTCTGACCATGTGGGGACGGCAAAAATATTTCTGCACCCAGGCGTCTGTGACCCTAGGATCGGCCCTGCTTATATAGCCACCAGTGGGACAGTTCACAGCGCCAACTTTGTGAATGGCGACCAAGATGCTCCATCACAAGATGCTCCATCACAGCACCCACTCTTGGGGAGGGAGGGGGGGGGCAAGTCTCCTCTGTGCCTGACCCTTGCTTTATCCCAGCTCCAGAATTTTCCTGTCTGACACGGAGCCGTCTGCCTCCAAAGAAGCGATCCAAGACTTGGGCCCCTTTCACATAGCAAATTGAAGGACGAAAACTGGACAGCCGCACTCCGAAATCACTTGAAATAAGTTGTCTTTTATTTTTCAACTGTACACACAGTCACTGCAACCAACAAAATACAGTATGGCCGACGCGTTTCGCACTTACAATCAGTGCTTAGTCACATAAGGCAGCAGAGGTGCGGTGGCGGTATAGCCCCACTAAAAATAGCGGCGCTATACCGTCGGAATTGCCGAGGGAATCGGCCGCTAGCGGTGCGGTATTAACCCCCCGCTAGCGGCCGAAAAAGGGTTAATACATTGCAGGCGGTATTACCGCGGTTCCCCATTGTTTTAAATGAGAATGAGCGCTATACACACTGCTCCAACGATGCTGCTTGCAGTTTTCTCTCCCTCCAGCGCATCGCCCTCAGGCTTTCACATTGAGAAGGCTGGGGCAGGAGTTTTTCAGGAGGTATTTAGGCGCTATTTTTAGCGCTTTAGCGCCTGAAAGACTCCTCAGTGTGAAAGGGTTCTAAACAACCCGGATTGCCGTTGCGGTCACAGCATCAGGAAAGGCCGCGGCTTCGGCCTAGCTCCGGAGCCGCGGCCATCTTGGTACACCCAGCGCGGCGGCCCTCCTTTCTGTTTACACCCACAGAAGGAGGAGGGGCCCGCTCGCTGCTATCTTTTTTTTTTTTTTTTTTGTTTAAGGAAAAAACTGCGGGATTGTAACAGCCAATCGGCGACCGCCGCTGCCGACATTCTACACTGTAAAAAAAAAATGTCCCCTGACGTGCTGCGCTGCATTCTGGGGTTTGTAGGCAGAGGCAGGGGACATTTTTTTTTTTACAGTGTAGAATGTCAGCAGCGGCCGCCGATTGTCTGTTACAGGCCCACTCTGCATTCTGGGGATTGTAGGCAGAGGCGGGGCAGCACGTCGGGGCCAGGGACGAATGGAGCTTTCTTGTGCTAGGCTAGGAGATGGAATAGGGCCTGGAGCGCTCTGCTGGTGGGCATTGATGAGGTGGCAGTGAATGACATTGGGCTGTACTGGTTGGCACTGATAAGGTGATGCACTGGTTGGCAATGATGAGATGCACTGGTGCATTGGTGGGCAATGATGAGGTGGCACTGGTGGGTACAGATAGACACTAATGAGGTGGCACTGATGGGCTGCACTGGTGGGCACTGATGTGGCACTGACAGACTGCACCCCACCTCTCCACCCTAAACAATTATCTCCTCTCCACCCTAGGTTTTTTGAGATGAGGAGAAAAAAATAATAATCGGCCGCAAAAATCGGCAACACATATCGGCTGCCCCGATTTCCAAATATCGGCATTTGGCCAGAGAAAAACCCATATTGGCCGACCTCTAGTCATATGAGGGGATCTCCTCTCCTGAGTGGATGTCATATGACGTCCACAGAGGGGATCTCCTCTCCTGGGTGGACGTCATATGACGTCCTGGACTTTGTGTGGTGATATCTGAATGATGGGTGCAGCTAGAGGAGGCATCATTCAGATATCATTGTGTTCCGGCGGCGATTCTGCGCAACATCGTTCTTATAGGCGGCGGGAGGGGACACCCCCTGCCGCCATCCGGTGCTTCTCTGGGCTCCCCCGTGCGTTTCTGCCTGTAAACTTGAGAATGCCAAAAGTGATAGTAAATTGCAATTACTTGCAGAATTGTTGCGATGCTCCCTCAAGAGCCGCTGGATAGATGTGGGATCGGCATATTTAACTAGTTATCGACCGCCCACCGTCGTTATACGTCGGCACTTTAAAGATGGATATCTCGGTAACGGCAGCAGCTGCTGCCACAACCGAGATCTCGGTGGCGGGAGAGGGGGCCCCCCTCTTCCGTGCCCCCTGCCGCTTACCGTAGCTGTCGGTAGCGGCGGAGGCGATCGGGTCCGCTCGTCTGCTGTTCGGGGATGCGAATGAGGGGAAAAATGTCCCTCACCCGTCCCCATAGCTCTGCTGGGCGAAAGTGACATCAAAACGTCAGTCAAGCCCAGCGTCTTGAAGAAACATTTTTTTTTCATTTTTTTTTTTTTTTTTAAGCCTAAATATGAGATGTGACGTCTTTTTGACCCCCAGATCTCATGTTTAAGAGGACCTGTCATGCTTTTTTCTATTACAAGGGATGTTTGCATTCCTTGTAATAGGAATAAAAGTGATCATTTTTTTAATTTTTTTTATTTCAGTGTTAAAAATTGTAAAATAAATACGAAAACAATTTATTTATCTGCTCGCACGCAGAAGCGAACGCATACGTGAGTAGCGCCCGCATACGAAAACGGTGTTCAAACCACACAACTGAGGTATCGCCGCGATCGTTAGAGTGAGAGCAATAATTCTAGCCCAAGACCTCCTCTGTAACTCAAAAAATGCAACCTGTAGAATTTTTTAAATAACGTCGCCTATGGAGATTTTTAAGGGTAAAAGTTTGACGCCATGCCACGAGCGGGCGCAATTTTTAAGCGTGACATGTTGGGTATCATTTTACTCGGCGTAACATTATCTTTCACAATATGTAAAAAAATTGGGCCAAATTTATTGTTGTCTTATTTTTTAATTTAATAAAGTGATTTTTTTTTCAAAAAAAACTGCGCTTGTAAGACCGCTGTGCAAATACGGTGTGACAAAAAGTTTAGCAATGACTACCATTTTATTTTCTAGGGTGTTAGAAAAAAAAAATATAATGTTTGGGGGTTTTATGTAATTTTATAGCCAACAATTTTTTTTTTATTCTCGTAAACACCGAATCTGAAAAACAGGCTCGGGGCTTAAGTGGTTAAAGTTACCTTTCATGAGTCTAGGGAAATTGATTGCAGCCACTGTGAGAGCAATAATAAAATGTCCAAGCCATGGTTAACGTTTTCTAATGCTTTATTCCTCGGTCGAACATGACCAACATCAACAGGAGGTAGACAGGACAGGTTGATGAAGTGAAGGAACTTTGCTCGTCGCCACTCTAGCCAGAGTGGGTAAGGTGCCCCCGGACAGACTTCTGCCACAAGCCTGGCAGCCGAAGTGTCACTTTAAGTCACTGGGAGGTAACAGGTCACTGCCACGAACCTGGCTGTAAGGATGCCTCTGCCACAGGCTTAGTACTTTGAGATTCTTGATTAGATGAGCAGATCCTCCTAGTAAATTTTAGTTAGAGCCGCTGGTCAATGGTTTAGATATATCCGCAGTAAAACTGGAGACCCAGTAAGTCACTGAGACCCCTTGTCAGCATCCGCTCAGAACTCCGGGTAACATGTGGGCCCCGGCTTGGAGGGCAACAACGCCGGGGGCCCGCTGGATGCGCACACCCTAAAGGTGGGTGCTGGACCTGGAACCCGCGAAGAAGAACCCAGAAAAATGGCACCTGCCACAGATATACCCTCCCCCAAAATGCCCTGCGAGGGAAAAACTCTTCCAATTGGCTGCTGGGGAAAAGTGGCTCTGTTAGAACCCCTCTGTCGTTCGGGGGTGAGACTGACACCCCCGGAGCGCAGACTGACACACAGGACAGTTCTAAATTGACAGCAGCCAATTCTAACAAAATTAAAAGTGAGAGCAACCTAACGCTCTCACTCCCCCACTAACTTTAGTGTAGTGCCCATACGGAAAGTAAGGGGGCGCTACAGAGTGATAGTGATTCGTGGGGAAATTCGTCATCAGACACTGAAAGTGACGACAGCGACAATTCTGCAACTTAGCAATTTCTGTGTTTTTGATTTGATTACATTATTAAATACATATTATATTTATTATTTATAGTTATTAAATTTTATGATTTTGTGTGGGATGTATACTAGACTCTTGTTTTGGGCAGATTTAAGTGAGTTATTACTAGGAATTTCAGGCCTATAATATAAAATGCCAAATTTCCATGCAAAACAATTGTACGGCTTTGAAATTCAAAAATCTGAGATAATTATACCACCAGGGAGGTTAAAAACGTGGTCACCAACCCACTCCTGCTAAATCCTCTTATCCCCGCTGTACCATAATAACAGGGGTTCCTGTGCCTGTGTAATGTAAAAAATCTTCCGATCTGTACGTAATATGAGCTCCACTCCAGGTGCTCAGCTGACTCGTCAGCTCTCTTCACTCTCCAGGTCACAGCTGCAGTGGGCGGGGCCAAGCAGTCCCACTGACATTCTCTCTGGGAGGAGAGAGAGAGATACGTGTCAGCTGAGCGCCCAAAGCAGAGCTCATATCGGTTCAGATCGGAAGATTTTTTTCTTTGCACAGGGGCACTTATTATCAGGACCGGGACAAGGGGTGGGCAGGAGGAGAAGCTGCCCTGGGTAAGAAGACGATTTGTGCTAGGAAGGGGGGGGGGGGATTTGGGGGGAATTTGTGCTGGGAGGGTGAGATTTGAAGTTTGGGGGAGGTGTACTAGGAGGGGAATTTGTAGGGGTAGAGGATTTGTGCTAGGAAGAGTGAATGTTTTAATTAATTTTTGGGGGGGATGAGGGGGCAAAGATTTGCACTGAGGCTGCATTCACACCTGAGCATTTTGTCGCCTGAAGCATGAAGCTCCAAAACGCTAGAGGAGGAAAAAAATAAATTATTCTCAATGGAGATGGTTCACATCTCCACTCCAAAACGCCGAACGCCTGAAGCTCAAACAAGTTCTGGACCCTTTTTTGTCGCTCGAATTGGGCGTTTTTCTGTTTTTAACATTGGTGACCCTAGACCTATCCAAAATCGCGATAAATAATGCAGCCAATTGTTGTGGCAAATCACGGTAAAAAAAACGCTGCAAATATTGCGGTAAAAACGCTAAGCTCAGGTGTGAATGCAGCCTAAGGGGGGATTTAAGCGGGGGCAGATTTGTATTTGTAGGGAATTTATGCTTGGGGTAAACATGCAGATTAGTGTTTTTGTGGGAGAATTTTTGCTGGCACATAAAGCTCATGTTGGGGGGGGCGGGTTCAGTTTGGCATGTTCGCCCTGGCCCTGGGCTCTGGATGACCTTGTCCTGGCACTTCCTTTTATTGTTGGACAGAGGGGATAAGAGGATTTAGCTGCAGTTATGAGAGGCGGGCGCTGGTAACTGCAGGGAGGGGAAGAGGGACACTAGAGAGCACATAGCGGGCTGCAGCTTCCGGAATCATGTAAACTGACTGCCGTGTCAGGGCTCAGCAGCCCGGATTACTGTGGTCAGTTTGCAGAGGGGAGGGCATAGCCAGGCAGGATCAGCCAGGCTTTTTAGGTGTTGCAGGGGGAAAATGACACAGGACAGGCACTGTGCTGTATAACATGCTCTATGGCAGTGTTTTTCAACTCCAGTCCTCAAGGCACACCAACAGGTCAAGTTTTCAGGATTTCCCTCAGATGAAATGCTTGTGGTGATTACTAAGGCAGTGAAACTGATCAAATCACCTGTGCAAAATAATGGAAAGCCTGAAAGCCATGACCTGTTGGTGTGCCTTGAGGACTGGAGTTGAAAAACACTGCTCTATGGTAACAGGATCTGATCTGAAATTTTGTCCAGCAGGATGAGCTGCTAGTGCGGGCCGCAGAGTGGTGTTGTGTGTCGGTCTGACAGGACCCCTGCAGTGTCGGTGTCATATGCCACCGTGAGTCGTAGATAAAGGGACGAGAGGGTTTCCCCATAACACCTAAAATCAGGAGACGCTCGATCGAATCCGACTCAAGCGTCACTGGATTCGGAAACTGGGCTATAAGGGCATGTCGCATCTGCATGTGTCTGAAACGGAGGGAGGACGGGACATGATTGGTCCGGCTCAATTCCTGAAAGGACATTACCACACCACCTGGCATTACATGCCGGAGGGTAAGGATGCCCCGCCGAGCCCACGTCACCGGGTCAGGTTTTGTATTCAGGTGGGGGAGAAGAGGGTTCCCCCAGAGTGGGGTATGCGGGGACACAGTGTTAGGCTTGACAAGTCCCATCCTTGAGGCCGCCCACACCCGAATAACAGTTGTCATGGGCCCTGTAACGGAAGAATTTTCCCTGCTCCCCCGAAATACCAAGTTAGACAGTGCAGCGTAGGAGCCTAGGACGGCAGCGGTCAAAAAAGCCACCACCGAACCGTCACAAGGAAGTTCGGGAGGGCCAACCCACCCCCCGACAGGGGAAGGTAAAGGAAGCGCCTAGCCACCCAGGGCGGGCTTCCTGCCCATACAAAGTCCGTCGCTATGCTGTCAAGCTTCCCAAAAAAGGACCTCGGAATAGGGACAGGGGTCTGACGAAAAAAATATAGCAACTTGGTGAGGAATAGCATCTTAATAATAACCCCACGTCCCACAGGTGAGAGGGGTAGGTTATGCCATATTGCAAAGCTCTTGGTCAGCTGATCCAGCACCGGTAGGACATTCCTTCCCATGTAGTTCTCCAACTGGAGACCAACCCTCACCCCCAGGTAGGTGAATTCCTCCACCCAACACAGGGGGGTATGAGATGGAGTGGGAACAGCACCGACTTATCCCAATTGATACGTATTCCTGAAAACCGGCCGAACGTCTCAAAGTGGGTCAACTTGCGTGTGTGACCCCAGAATCGCGTTGAATATGTGCAGTCAACAGTTCCAATGCCAGGGCAAACAGTGCTGGTGACAGCGAACAACCCTGTCTTGGGAATCGGCAACCGCCAGATGGGTATGCAAGCGACGAAGGTTGATGTCCATACCGCGACCCGCCATAAACCCCGCCTGGTCCAGGTGAACAAGGCCGTGATGACCGTATTCAGTCTGTTAGCGAGGACATTCGCAAATACTTTTGCGTCAACGTTGAGGAGGGGTATGGGGCGGTATGATGAGCAAAGGGTGGGATCTTTACCGGAATTACCACGATCACTGCCTCGCACATTGAGTCCGGGAGAGCCCCGGACTCTGAAGCTTGAGAGAAGAGCGATTGTAACCTAGGGCCCAGTTCCTCCACATATGTTTTATAAAACTTGACTGGGAAGCCTTCCAGCCATGGAGTCTTGCCCCCCCGGCAATGCTGTAGAAATCTGTCATTGCCTTCTGCCTCAGGTCCTCAGTGGTGGGTCTGATGATGTGGTGGGAAATGCGTCTGCTCATGGTTGATTGTGACATCCCAGCCACCACTCCACTTGTACGCTGGAATGAACCACTGGCAAGGAAATGGAGTGTTGCCAGTACCTTCACCAGTGGATTCCCACCAGATGCGTCTCCTGCAACACACATACGTGTTTCGGCAATGGGGAACGGTTCGTGGTTCCAGCACTTTATTACTCCTTATGGTATTTCCCTCACAAGTTTACATGTGAGGGAAATACCATTCTACTCTTGATGTCCTCTCCTGGAACACACAAAGCTTAAAGCGGAGCTCCACCCAGTATAACAACATTTTACAATGTTGTTTGAAAAAAAAAAAAAAAAAAAAACCTGAAAAAAAAAAAAAAAAAAAAATACTCACCCGAAATAGCTGTTGCTATGCGGAAGTCCGTAATCTGCCTCTTCCTAATCCGCGGTGTGTTTTCTTCTTCTCCTTCTCCTTGTGAATAGGCGCGCTGCTTCCTGGGAACTGTGTGTGTTCTCAGAGAGCAGCGCGCCCATTCACAAGCCAGCGTGAGACTCGCGCAGGCACAGTAGGAAACGGGCAGTGAAGCCGTACGGCTTCACTGCCTGTTTCCCATATTGTGAATGGCGGCGCGGGACCCGGAGCGATCGTGGGACCGGCATCGGGGGGGCCCATCAGCGCGGGCGCCTAGGACAGGTAAGTGTCTTTATTTAAAGTCAGCAGCTACACTGTTAGTAGCTGCTGACTTTAAAAAATTTTTTTACCGTGGCTGGAGCTCCGCTTTAAATTCCCCTATTAAGAGATCCTTATGCCGCGTACACACGATCACTTTTTGTGATGAAAAAAAAAAGACGACGTTTCAAGTGATGAAACAAAACAAAGTTTTTCAAACTTCATTTTCCAAAACGACGTTGCATACACACCATCGTTTTTCCAAAATGCTCTTGCAAAGCGCGGTGACGTACACCACATTCGACGGCACTCTGTTCCATTGAAGCTCCGTCTCATAACTTGCCTCTGAGCATGCGCGGGTTTAAAAACGTTGTTTTTCAACATCGTTTTGCCCACACACCATCACTTTTTATGACACAAAAAACAACGTTTTGAAAAACAACACAAAAAATTCAAGCATGTTCGAATTGTTTTTGGTCGTTTTTTGGAAGACATAAAACGACATTTTGCCCACACACGGTGATTTTAAATGACGTTTTTTTTCATCACAAAAAATTATCGTGTGTACGCGGCATAAGTGTTTTAGTTCATCAAAAAATACAGCCCTCACGTATGTGTGTTGCAGGAGACGCATCTGGTGGGAAAAAAGACCCTCAGCCTTAAGCGGCCATGGGTGGGTCACCATTAGCACTCCACATATTCTAGCTACGCTAGGGGGGTCAGTGTTCTTGTACTTAAGTCGCTCCCTTTCAAACTCCTTGATTTAGTTCTTGACCCTGATGGTAGGTTTGTGCTGGCTCATGTTTTGATTTACAATCTCCAATGGGTACTGGTGGGCATGTATCTGCCACCTCCTGCCTCCCTGAGGGTTCTGGGCGCGCTCTCAGCCAAGTTGGCGCAGTTCCCCTGTGACAATGTGGTCCTGATGGGCGACTTCAACCTGGTCCCAGACACTGGTATGGACAGGTGCACCTCGTCAGGCACTACCCGCCAGGGACTGGCGAAGTGGGTGGACACGTATGGCCTCGCGGACATCTGGAATTGGAGACACCCAACGTCTCGGCCTTCACCTGCCATTCGGCCACTCAAAGATCTTTCTCCCTAATTGACCTGGCCTACATGGGGGCGCCTGTCCTACCTCGCGATAGGCATCTTTGGACAATAAACAAATACATTGATCACACGGACAATGCACGCATACACACCACTGAGGTCCCTAGATCACACACACCACATCCACATCACATTGGATTAGCCCAAGTCCAACATGCAGGACTTGGGAGCAGCAACGCCGCGCCAAGGCTCCAATGATGTCGCTGTCCATTCATACTACATTCACACGGGGATAACTTCTCCCCAACTACCGAGGGTGACACCCCTTACTGGCAGGAGTGCCACCCCCACATTCACACAGTAGCCTGCACTATTGACCATGTGCAGTTTGTATAAAAAAAAAGCTCATAACCTGAGCATAATAAAAACAAAAAGCTCATAACCTGAGCATAATTACAAAATGAAAAAAAAAGAGCAACCAAAAAAAGCCACCATTTAGCCTGACGGGGGCTCCTTCTAGTGGGCCCTGGGGTGGAATGGCCGCCGGCAGATGGTGGCCCAGCTCCGTCATCTGTGGATGACACAAAGCATACATATGTTGGTGGTCCCACACACTTGGCACATGTACTCTCCCCACATGCAACACACCAAATAGGGGATCAAAAACACTTACCTGTCCTGGAGCCTTCCTCCACAGAATCATACCCCAGTACCCCCTCCAACTGCTCCCTCTCCAGGCAGCGGGCGACCACCTCCTCCTCCGTGGTCAGGCTGACCGCACATGGGGGTCCACCCTCCGTGCCCCTCTCATGCCTCCTAATGGAGGCCACCTTGCCCCGGACTTTGCGCCTCACATCATTTATTTCTTTGGAGATGTCAGCAGCAGTCCGGGTCAAATAGCCGAAACTGTTCACCCTTGCAGCAATGGACTCCAGGATGGCCTGCTTCCTGTCCCGGCTTGTCTGGCGACTTCTACTGCCATGGAGAAAGACATTGTAGGTCTCCATAGCCGAGATGACTGTTGACAGCTCCTGGCCATTAAAGTTTAGCTTTCTTCTCTGTCTGCGGGGAACGGGAGCAGCCATCTCAGAGCAAAAGTAACTTCCCTGGGGGGAGAAACCGGACATACTTTTGCGCCGGAATGGCGCATCTGCGGCCGCATTTATACGCGCGACGTAAGACGATGCGTCAACGTTTCCCAGGAAATGGTACCGGCGGAAGTTGTGAGCATGCGCACAGGGAAGCGAGTAGAGCCCGACGTCACTGCGCATGCTCCGTGGATGATGCGCCATACGTAAGTCTCTGCGCTGGGCTCCGTCCATTATTTACATATGGTTACACCCACTTCCACTTACGTCGGGTTGCGCCATCGCATTTTCGTTATGCCGGCGCAAACCCGCAATCTCGTAGGGATCAATGTATGTACCATTCTACTCTTGATGTCCTCTCCTGGAACACACGAAGCTTAAATTCCCCTATTAAGAGATCCTTAGTGTTTCAGTTCATCAAAAAATACAGCCCTCACGTGTGTGTTGCAGGAGACGCATCTGGTGGGAAGTAAGACCCTCAGCCTTAATCGGCCATGGGTGGGTCACCATTACCACTCCACATATTCTAGCTACGCTATGGGGGTCAGTGTTCTTATATTCAAGTGTGACCTAGAGAGTGCTTCTAACTGTTAGGGGGGCATGGCTTGCTGTGACATGTCACTGATCGCTGTTTCCGATGACAGGGAACAGACGATCAGTGACATGTCACTAGGAAGAACGGGGAGCTGTTGTGTTTTTCACTAACATCTCCCCGTTTTTCAGCTCTGTGACCCAATTGCGGGACACCGGCGGATATTGAGTCCGCGGGTCCCACTGTCACGGAGCTCACGACAGGGTTGCGAGCGCGCTGCCGGCGGCAAATTTAAAGGGGACACATATATATTCCCATTTGCCTGTCCGTGCCATTCTGTCAATGTAAATCTGCTTGCGCTGGTCTTTAAGCTGTTAAGGCATCCTCTGTAAGAAAATGTCATGTTTGGTCAGATACTCTCAAAAGCCTAAAGGAGACGTACAGCCAAAGCTCGTTTAGGCTGCATTTACACTGTAACGCGGCGTATTTTGCAGTGACAAATTGCGGCGTATTGTGCCGCGACAAAACGGGTCGTTTTTAACTTTTTTTTTTTTTTTTTTTACAGCACATTGTTGTCTATGCCGAACGCCGAAAGCCACCTGAAAAAAAAGGTCCGGGACTTGTTTTGAGCTTCAGGCGTACGGCGTTCAGTGTGGAGATGTGAACCATCTCCATAGACAACAATGTCACCCCTCCAGCGGCACGAGCGTCAGGCGTAAATACACCAAGGTGTGAATACAGCCTTAGCTGTACTTCTGTGGATCACAGGAGTGCAGTTTGTTGGTCCTGTGACCAATTTTCAGACAGTGGGCTGAGGTTAGACAGCTCGTCCAGGCTCTGAAAGGGTCCTTGACTGGCACCCAGCTGAGCCTTTCAGTGAGCCGCTAAGCGCCTAAGCCAGTTGAGCCCAGCACTCCAGTGAACATGGGGGGGTAGAGCAGAGAGCCAGTGAATGACAGTCAACAGCTCTGTGCTCACAGAGCTCTGAGAACTGAGCCATCGGCGGTGTGTTTGATCACTCGGTTCTCCCCATACCTATTTTAATCATATCTAAAAGGGATTTTTTTCTAATTTTTCCATTTCAATTTTGTAAATATTTATGCACATTTGCACATATATATATATATATATATATATATATATATATATATATATATTTTTTTTTGAGTCCCGTAAAGGGGGTATAGGTATAATAATATATCATTTTTGGTTCACTTTCTATAAGTATGGGAAGCAATTATACTTCCCCTTATTAGTAATATATGTTCACTTTCACAGTTATATTTATATATATTATACAAAGAGTACCCTTTATATAAAGGAATTATTTTTGAGGTTGTATTTCCTATTATTGTTTTTAGTAGATTGACTGGTATCAATCATTTCCTCCACACTTATGCCGAGGAGAAGGAAGTTAGTACATTGATTCCCCCATGGGATAGCCCAGATCGGCACAGTAGGTGTCACTGTTTTGGAGGTGTCACTATTAAATTTCTATACAGAAATTTTTATAGTTAATGAGTTTCTGGTGCGATCTCAAGTTCGTGCAATTAACTATTTAAAAGTTTCTATTTCTAGGTTATGAGCCCCTTGAGAGGGAGTGATCGTCCGTATCAGGGAGGCTCTAGAAAATGATGTTTTTTCTAAGTTAGGAAGAGCGCACCATACGTTATGTTATCTCTTTGTATGGTGCTGGCATCTTTGCCCATAGTCAAAATGGCGTCTTCACTGCCACTGTTTTGAATCTCACAACGAGGTCTGGGTGTATATATATATATATATATATATATATATATATATATATATATATATATATATAAATATAGTGAGTCACTGCCAGGCCTTATCCGATTGAAAATGTCTGATTTATGACGAAACGCATTTGGGTGGATGCGTAGTGACATCACCACGCCGAGGAGGAAGGGCTCCGTTCATTGCCAGCCGGCATTTGTTTTTATGTGAATGATTTTATTTGCATCTCGTAAGTACAACTTACTCTTTTTAAATAAACGTGTTATACGGAATTATGCTATGGTGCACCTTCTTTCTACACATGTTCATTCGGTGGAGTTTGTGGATGTGAAGGAAGCCAGCTCTGTAACCTGTGAGTCTACTACAGCTTTCAAAGGCCACGGCTGGGCTATAGCCGATTGCTAATCGAGCTTGCCCTTTTGGTAAGCGGCTTTGATACCTGGTGGTGGGTCTTCACTTAAGTATCTGTGAAGTCGCGGTGGTGAGAAGTATGTGAAGATATTTCTCAAGATCAGATTATGTATGTGCACACTGAAAAGTCCACCTTTTGGAATATATATATATATATATATATATATAATATAGCTTAACATCTTTTAGATTCGGTGGACAATAAGTTTTGGTTCAGTTGCACAGCTTTAACCCCCTTGTTACATCTAAAGGGATCCCTGCACTGGAACTTTCTATATTCGATCACTGCAAGTGCATCAGCTGAATAATAATGAAAGATTCACGCTCAACATAGACAAGCAACTTTTTCTTCAGAATGGGAAAAAGTAGGAATTTACAACAAAGTTTGTTAAAGTTCCTGGCAATAAATATTGATCACCCAGAGGGGATTGTTTGTTTTCAACAAAAGTAGTTGCATGCACGTTAAAAATTAAAAACGTTTATCCTTCCCTCTTTAGATAGTATTGACTTTTTTTTTCTTTTCTGTATAGGTGGACTGAGGAATCGATCTTCTTGTCATATTGGTCTTCATAATTATAAAAAAGTCCCACAGCCCATGTATACATAAGAGAAGTCATTTCAAAAGCTATTGTTTGGAATGTGACAAAAGGTTTTATCATGAAGACAAAACGTATCAAACACCAGCAGGTTCACACTGTAGAGAAGCCATATCATTGTTCTGAATGTGATAAAGCTTTTTTATATAAGTCACATCTTTTCGTACACCAGAAGATTCACACTGGAGAGAATCCATTTCCGTGTTATGAATGTGACAAAGCTTTTAAATCGAACACAGATCTGATCAGACACCAGAGGGTTCACACTGGTGAGAAGCCATATCAGTGTTCTGAATGTGACAAAACATTTAAACATAAGCAAGGCCTTAATGTACACAAAAGGATTCACACAGGAGAGAAACAATTTCAGTGTTCCAAATGTGACAAATCTTTTCTACAGAAGGTACAGCTTATCCATCACGAGTGGGTTCACACTGGAGAGAAACCATATCAATGTTCTGAATGTGACAAAGCTTTTATAACAAAATCAGCTCTCATCAGACATAAGATGATTCACACTGGAGAGAAGCCGTATGAGTGTTCTGAATGTGATAAAGCTTTCAAAGAGAAGGCTTATCTTCTCTCGCACCAGAAGATTCACACTGGTGAGAAGCCGTATCAGTGTTCTGAATGTGATAAATCTTTTGCACATAAGGAAAGCCTTATCCAACACCAGAGGATTCACACGGGAGAGAAGCGGTATCAGTGTTCAGAATGTGGAAAAGCTTTTGCAACCAAGCGACAGCTTATCCAACACCAGAGGATTCACACTGGAGAGAAGCCATATCAGTGTTCTGAATGTGGCACAGCTTTTGCACTGAAGGCAGTCCTTATCCAACACCAGAGGATTCACATTGGAGAGAAGCCATATAAATGTTTGGTATGCGGTAAAGCTTTTAGACATACTAGTAGCCTTCTCAAACACCAGAAAGTACACACAGGAGTGAAGCCACATCAGTGTTCTGTATGTAACATGACCTTTGCATTGAACTCAGAGCTTACCATTCACCAGATACTTCACACTGGAGAGAGGCCATATCATTGTTCTGAATGTGATAAAGCTTTTACACATAAGTCAAAGCTTTTCAGACACCAGAAGATTCACACTGGGGAGAAGCCATTTCAGTGTTCAGAATGCGACAAAGCTTTTCAAGTAAAATCAATGCTTATCATGCATGAGAGGATTCACACTGGAGAGAAGCCATATCAGTGTTCCGGATGTGACAAAGCTTTTCCCTGCAAGAAGGTGTTTATCAGACACCAGAGGATTCACACTGGAGAGAAGCCATATCAATGCTCTGAGTGTGACAAAGCTTTTACAATGCGGCCAGATTTTATCAGACACAAGATGGTTCACACTGGAGAGAAGCCTTATCAATGTTCTGAGTGTGGTCAAGATTTTTCACGTAAGGAAAGCCTTGTCCGGCACCAGATAGTTCACTCTGGAGAGAAGCAATTTCAATGTTCAGAATGTGATAAAGCTTTTAAACATAAGGAAAGCTTTGTTGTACACCAGAAGGCTCACAAGGGAGAGAAACCATATCAGTGTACAGAATGTGGCAAAGCTTTTACAGTGAAAAAAGATCTCATCAGACATCAAAGAACTCACACTGGAGAGAAGCCTTATGGGTTTTCTGAATGTGATAAAGCTTTTATAAGGAATGCAAGTCTTATCAGGCACCAGAGGGTCCACACTGGAGAGAAGCCAGAATGAGGCAAAGTTTTTATGATTTAATGCAGGGCTGATCAAACACCAAAAGATACAAAAGTTACAGTGAGAAAATTGCGAGAAGGGGGATTAAAAGGGGTAACATCCTAAACCACAATAAGAGTTGCAGGTATCTCTTTAGTTTCACACCTTATGTCATCCCTCAACCCAGTGAAAAAGTCTAATGCTACCTTAAAAACAAACTAAAAAATGTGAGCAAACAAGAATGTAATGGATGGATTCCTTGAGATTAGTACTTATCTCCATCTGCACACACCTATATTCTGTGAACATTTTACCTTTTTGGATAATTTTTCTCAGAGAAGCAGCAAAGACTGAACTGTGTTTCCTCATGATTCACATCTTACTCATCTCCTGTTTTGAGAGGTTTGATGAAACATGTACTGCATTTTCATCTTTCACTAACTGAGCTGTGTTCCCAAGTACCTTTCCATTGTCAGATCCTGAGCTAATGCAATAAGGCCTCAGTACCATAGACTAGGTAGTATTCAAGTGGCATCTTGCCACGTCTTTAAAGTCTTAGCGGGAAAGTCACCTTGTCCACATCTCCCATTATACGTTCCACTTTGTCTCCTAATAATCCAAGCCTTTTTTAAACATTACACCCTATTGATGACATCTTCAAAGGCAGGTCTCTGGCAGAGACATCAGCCAAGGGAAGTCTTTGTTCAGTGAGACTTCCTAAGCTGGCACAAGCCTTCCAACAGTGAGTTGCTACTGTTTTTTTGGTATGAGCTTGACAGTACCACTCAAACCCAGATGGTCACGTGTTCAGTCTAGTTTTTCTGCAAGTCTGAGGCCGCGTACACACGATCGAATCTATCTGCTGAAAACGGTTCGACGGACCGTTTCAGCAGACAAATTCGATCGTGTGTACGGGCAGACAGACAGATTTTTCCAGCAGACAATCTGTCTGCTGGGAACCCGTCCGTCCGACATGTCTGCTGGTTAGTACACTAACCAGCAGACATATCTGCCCGCGCATTCGTCGAATGGATTCGACGCATGCGCGGAAGTGTTTTACTTCCTGGTGATGGTGACGTGGCGGCATCACCGCGCTGTCTGCCAGCGGGGATTTTGGTTTGATCGTGTGTACACGATCAAACCAATCTATCCCAGCAGACAAATCCGATCAAAACGGTCTGTCAGACCGATTTGATCGGATTTATTTCAAGGTGTGTACGCGGCCTAAAAGATTCCATCAGGTGAAGATTGCATGTCCTTCCCATCTTATTTCTCTGTCCAGCTATTGCTCCATAGACCAGCGTTTCTCAACTCCAGTCCTTGAGGCGCCCCAACAGGTCATGTTTTCAGGCTTTCCATTATTTTGCACAGGTGATTTGATCAGTTTTACTGCCTTAGTAACTACCACAGCCATTTCATCTGAGGGAAATCCTGAAAACATGACCTGTTGGGGTGCCTCGGGGACTGGAGTTGAGAAAAACTGACGTAGACTAATCACACAGTACAGCTATATTGCTACAATTGGGGTTCTCTTTATTGACTTTGAGCGGACAGATTTCTTTTTTGGAAAAGTTTTGTTTGTGGAAAACAGAATTTGATCCTATAAATGTTATGATGTTGGCCCTAAGGTGTAATTTATGGGCAATGCTGAAATTTGTCATTAACAATTTTGGTCCCCCAGACTTTCTCCCCTTATGTCTTAGTTCTTTGCATTATATCTTTTTTTTAGCATTTGTAGCCTACCAAAGTGAATTCTACTTCAGTTTTTTGGGACGGATAGGGCTTTCATTGGGTAGGATATTTAGATAAGGGTTACATTTTACCATTGGTCGCCCTCTTATTTTGCCTTGGCTACAGGGCCCTGCAAGGCCTGTTATAGACCACACACCCTGGATTATACAAAAAGGAGACTTGTTTATTAGGTGTGTCTCATCAGATTAAGTATACAAAACAGGTGGGAGGCAACATCTCTCTGCCTACCAATCAGATACAAATCAAATGCATTTAATAATAAGTGCTTGTCAAATGGCTGATTTCCTTTAATAATAAGAAAAATACCTCCTTGATTCATTTAACACAGTGGTCACCAAAACTGCAGCCTGGGGGCCAGATGTGGCCCTTTGCTTGCCTTTATCTGGCCCTTGGGGCACATTTCCCCCACTTATACAAGACATTATTCTGCCAACTGACATCAGTGGGGCACTATTTCTCCTATTGACACCAAAAATGTGGCACTACAGTATTTCTCCTATTGACACCAACAATGGGGTACTATTCCTCCCAATGATACCAACAGTGGGATACTATTACATAGTTGGTAAGGTTGAAAAAAGACACCAGTCCATCTAGTTCAACCATAAAAGAATAAATAAAATAAAAAATATTGTAAAACCCCATATACCCAATTCTATACCCACAGTTGATTCAGGGGAAGGCAAAAAAAAAAAACAACAGCAGAGCGATGATCCAATTTGCTACAGCAGGGGAAAAGATTCCTTCCTGATTCCCTGAGAGGCAATTGGATTTTCCCTAGATCAACTTTACCTATAAAGAACTATTCCTCCACCCTATACCAGATGTGATGATGTTTATTCCCACTGATGCCAGAACAATTTCCACTTTCGGTGGCCACAGTCTGCCCCCCCTAAAGTCTGATGTGCAATAAATTGGCCCTTTCTTTAGAAAGTTTGGAGACCCCTGATTCAACCAATTATAGAGATACACATATATAGATTTCTTTAGTATTAGTATCTAGGCAAATTATACTGGTTATAGAAAAGTTTATAAAAAAAAAAAAAAAACTTCAGCGGTACAGCTGAGACATTTGCAAATTCCTCATATTTACTTCTAATACACAAGCTTACTGCAGCAATGTTCTAAGCTCTTTTAAAGAGGAGGTAAACCCTCTAAAACTTTCCCTTAAAAAAAAAACACCCTGCAAGAGAAAGGCATAATGAGCTAGTATGAATAGCATACTAGCTCATTATGAATTCACCTATGAGTTCACCTCCTCCGCTGCTGCCATGTCTCTTATGAGTGCCTTCCGGGTATCGCCGCTCCGGCGCTGTGACTGGCTGGAGCGGCGATGACGTCACTCCTGCACATGCAGATTCCATTCAAGACCTGGCACGCTCAGTGCGCCTGCACCATTGTCTACGGCGCGCATGCGCCATAGACATCAGTGCATTCTTTTTGGCAAATATCTCCTAAACCGTGTAGGTTTAGGAGATACTGCAAACACCTACAGGTAAGCCTTAATCTAGGCTTACCTGTAGGTAAAAGTTGTCATCAAGGGTTTACAACCACTTTAAACTGAATTGTTAAAGAGGCACTCATTATATTAAACAATTATTTAACCTCTTCTTTTTTATATATATATATATATATATATATATATATATATATATATATATATATTATAATGTTTGGCTTTTATTAAGAATAAATAGTAAAAAAAAAGGCATCTCCCTGTAATTTTTCCCAATGCAGCGTTTAGGTAATTTATGCACTTCCAATTTTTTTATGTAAAAATATAATCAACAAAGTTTGCTGATTTCAAATAATATCACAATAGTGTGACTTTTATGTAATGTAGCGGAATGGTAAAGCTCAAAGTGATAGTCCACATTTTACTTTAGGAGAGCTTCATTCATTTTTATATATATATACACACTTCCGGCCAGATTCAGGATGGCGATCGGTTCTTTTTGCCGGCGTAACGTTTCTCATTTACGTTACGCCACTGCAACTTTACGCGCAAGTGCTTTATTCACAAAGCACTTGCTCCTAAAGTTGCGGCGGCGTAGCGTAAATGGGCCGGCGGATTTCAAATTCGGCGGGTAGGGGGCGTGTAGTATTTAAAATAGGCGCGATCCCACGGCGAACGTACTGCGCAAATGCGCCAGCCGTCAATGTATCCCAGTGCGCATGCTCCAAATTATGACGGTGTTATCGACGTGAACGTCAATGACGTCAATCCCCATTTACGGACGACACAAACGACGTAAACATTTTCAAATTCGACCCGGTCACGACGTCCATACTTAACATAGGATGCGCCTGCTTTTTGGTGCTTTATCTTTACGCTGGGAAACCCCTTACAGAAACAGCGTAAAGTCACTGCGTCGGGCGTGCGTTCAGGAATTGGCGTATCTCGCTGATTTACATATTCTCAGCGTAAATCAGCGGGAACGCCCCTAGCGGCCTTTTTAAAATTGCAGTTAAGATACGACGGCGTAATACAATTATGCCACTCGTAGCTTAACTCAATCCTGGCGTATCTTGTTTTCTGAATACAGAAAACAGATACGCCGGCGTAGGTTAGAAGTTACGTGGCTTATCTAGAGGTAAGCCGCGTAACTTCTACCTGAATCTGGCCCTATATTTTGTCTTGGTGGGTCTGGAAATGGTCAGTGGAGACCAGATTCAGACCCACACAAGCATATCTGTGCAGCAGCAGATCACTTCCAACAGTGATCTATTGCTGGCTGCAACCAGTATCTCTAGAGTGGCTATGTTTTATACAGCAAACTTTTCATAAATGGGATAGCGAATGATGAATAAGATGACCCAGTGTACTGGAGTCATGGAGCAGATAACCAGTGAAACTATTGATGATATAGCAGATCTGACAGCAGAAGTGACTCAAACACCTAAGGCCAACCATGCACAATTCAAATCTCGGGCAGGAACAGGCTGAGATTCAAACCGTTAAAGGGTAGGCTGAATGTACCAAGTTGATAGATTTAATCAACTTGGGTACCACACCAGCCTGCTGGATTCTCTTAAGATTATCAATGGCCATAGCGATTATCACTGTCTTCTTCCGGCGAGGACAGCTGACCCTGTCGGGAGCAGACAATAGATCGTCAGAAAATACATTTGCACTGAGTATGGCTGGCCTAACACTGTGCCACTGAACTGTATGGCTGCTGACTATGTCTCAGATGCCCAAAGTGGAATTTACCAGTGTCGGAGTGTTGTCCTCATATGAGATCCTCCTGGTTCTGAAATGAATGTACATCTACACAAGATAAAGGAGTTCCAAGAGGCACCTGATTGGGAGTAAATAGGATCCATTTTCTTGGATGAGTTGAGTTGGAACTTGGTTGGATAAAATGTTTTGTGGGGTTGCTACTATAGTTTTTGTAACGGAACATCCCACACTCCACTTGAGTACTTTGGTCATATACCGCTTCCCCCAGTCTGAATATTAGAGCCACATATTACGACCAAGAACTAGGCAGGACTTGTTTGGCAGCAAAGCTGGAACATGAACTGTTTATTTGAACAAAGGCACCCAGATATGCACTGGAGGCACAGTCACCCTTCTTTGCATAATGAAACAGGGCATGGTAGATTTTACCTCCACCAGTAGCATGACAAGGGTGTATTTAAACTTCTCACCAGTAGACTGTCTTTGGGAGGGGCTGCTGGAGAAATACCCCGCTCTCACAGCTAATCCACAGAGACATATACATCCCATAATAGGTTGATCCCAAGGCAAACAAACAATAGAACAATGGGATACAGACACACCTTAAACGAGCTAGCGAAGAGTCGACAACAGTATAATATACGAGACAATATACATAATATTCCAGTGTGGTTGTACTGTGAGTCTGATTAGTGCAGATCAGACTGGGGTTCTCGGTCACCCTGTGCCCCTAAATAGACACAGGGTAACTTGCACATTGCAGGGGTTGGGGGATCTGAACAAGGAGATTCCAGAGCTCTCCAAGGTAAGCTTGGTTCCACAAGCCCCCCCACCCGACGTGACTCCCATTACACATTGCTGTTTCTTTTAGAATTGTTTGCCTTTTTTGAATAATGCATCTTAAGCCTAAAGACTAGCTTAAACCCACATAGTAAATCTGGTTGAAAAAAGACACAAGTCCATCTAATTCAACCTACAGAACAAAAAAAAAAACACACACACACAAATAGAAAACCTGCATATATTTCCACAGTTGATCCAGAGGAAGGCAAACAAAAAAAACAATAAACCATGATTCAATTTGCTCCAGCAGGGGAAAAATTACATATTGATCCCCCAAGAGGCAATCGGATATTCTCTGGATAAATTTTACCTATACATTTTAGTACCCAGTTATATTATGCACATTTAAAAAAGGAATCCAGGCCGTTGCTTTAAAAAATAAATAAAATATAATCTACTGAGCTGGCCAGAACCACCTCTTGAGGGAGTTTATTCCACATGAAGCCCCTTTTTTCAGAACTAGAAGCTGTGAATGGCTATTGATCAGCTTTGATCTTCATCTTGTTCAGTTATGCTTTTAAAATGAAATATTGAAGCTAAATGGTTGCCTTGCACACTTGATCCAGATTCTGACTGCTCTGGTTTTGAGAATGGTGGTAACTGCAAAAATAATTTTATGTCCCATGATATCAGTGCAAATGTTCTCTCAAACCCGATGAGATTAGGGTGCATAAAACAGTACATTACCCAATTTTTTGGGTGGAATATAAAAGATGAGTTTGAGTCGAGTAAATAGATACCAAAAATGCCTTAAAATGTTATGTGCCCGTGAAATAGTGACTTTCCTTAATACTCCAAAACTATTCATAGTGCCTTAAAAAAGTCTTTACAGTTCAGTCATCAGTTTAGAGTGAGTGGCCTAGAATTATTCCTCACTCCAGGATGTGCAGTGATTTATACCATGTACATTGCGGTTTTTGTAGATTTACATTCACATGTGTATGTACATGGCGACTTTAACATTGTGTGTTTTTTTTTTATATACAGTATGTTTACTTTAAAGTGTATACCCAAATGTTACACTTTTACCTACAGGTAAGCCTATAATGAGGCTTACCTGCAGGTAAAATTTATAGCAGAAACGCAAGATTTCCGTCCTTCCCTTGTCACAGAACGATGATCTGCCTCTCTCGAAAATGATGCTGTGTCAAAACAGCAGAGCAGCCGTCCCACAGTATGTGGAGAGGTCAGCAAGTGGTTAATTATTTTTACTTTTTTTTTTGCTTTATTGCTACCACAGTAGTCCCCCCATATGATAGCATTTTGCTGATCACAGGTCCTCTTTAACCTCTTGAGACTGAGCGCACATAAATATGTGGCCTCTCGGCGGCCGGGTCTTGGCACAAAGCGGCCGCATATTTGCATGCAATAGCGCCAAGAGTGTTGTGCCGAGAGCGCACACCTTACGCGCTCCCAGCACAGTGACCTCCCGGGATAACAAACCCCTTAAAGAGCGGTCGCCAAGGGGTTAAGGAGATATATAATGGTTCTAATATATAGCCCTACTGTCGCCTCAGGACCCCCAAAAATGATGGTCAAGGACAGATTATGCTCCATCAGCTACTTCCCTGGCCACAGCTGCTGGGGGCTGATAATGCTGAACCCAGAGTAATAACCTAAGTGGGTTTGGCTGGTAGTAATGAGGGGCGTGTCATATGTTAATCAGTTTCTTAGGATAGATGATATAAATTGTATGAATATATATCCTTGAAATATAAACAACATATCTCTTTTCTTCTGTTGTTAAAATGGCACATATATATGATTAATAAATGTGGATCTTTTTTTACTGCACAACACTTTGGTCTGGTTTCTTCTACAACGCATATACCCAAAATGTCATATTTCATTGAAAGGAGTCTGGTGGAATGGATCGCAAGCTGATTGTATTACTTAAAAGCACTAAGAAGCAATGATACTTGTACCGGCACCCCAAATGGGACAGGGGTTAAAGCCGTTTAGGATATTCCCTTTCCGAACTCAAGGCAGCTACCGACACTCCACAGTCAGGTAAACGGGACCCATAGGAATAATACAAGAAAAAGCTCTGTATGAAGTTCAAGCAGGTCTGACAATCTATATTGAGAAAGCAGGCTCTTATATACACAAAAAGAATACTGCAGTAACCAAATGAACAATGACCCAGCTCCACCCACAACATCACACAATAGTTAACTAATGAGCCCCTCAATACATCTCTTAGCAGACATCCTGTCTCCGGGGTCCTGACCTAATTTACATGAGCTAATTAAGTACAACTGATGACTCAGAGGCCTAACCTTTAGGCTGTCTGCTAACTTACAATACACATTATCACAGAACTCCTTCACACAATACAGGGTCAATTAGTACAAGCCACAATGAAAGATCCTCAGAAGCCATCCTTGATTCATTTACATCACAACAGACAGACAGGTGGGCTGGAGTTGATGACATTAACACCTAACAGTATGGGCCAGATTCAGGTAGTTCAGAGCATCTTTGCTCTGGAGTAACGCATCTCATTTGCGTTGCGCTGGAGAAATTTTAGGAGCAAGTGCTGTTATTCAGGAAGCACTTGCTCCTAAAGTTGCGGCAGCGCATCGCAAATGAGCCGGCAGAATTCAAATTGGGCGGGTACGGGGCGTGTAGTATTCTAACTAAGCGCGATCCCGCCGCCAACGTACTGCGCATGCGTCGAGTGTCAAAACATCCCCGTGCGCATGCTCCAAAATCTGTGAATGAACGTCAATGACGTCACATTCCCATTCATGAACGTTTTACGCAAGCGACGTTTTTTATTTTTTTCCGACGCGATGACGACGCCTATACCTAACATAGGATATTCCAACCCCATGTAGGTATATCTATGCGCCGCGTATCCTGTCCGGAAACGTCGTACCGTCATTGCGTCGCGCCGGAATTCGATCGTGAATTGCCGATTTCCGCTGATTAACATATTTTTTGAGCGTAAATCGGCGCCATTTTTAAGTTGAAGTAATGATGCGATGGCGAAACTCAGTTACGCTGCTCGCATCGGACCTTCAACCCGGCGTTTCTTGTTTTCTGGTTACAGAAAACAGAAACGCCGGCTCAAAGTCACAGTTAGGCTGGCGGATCACTGGATCCGCCAGCCTAACTGTTCCTGAATCTGGCCCTATGTGTCCCCACATTACGAGTCACTCTTTCAATTAACCTGTTGAGTTCAGAAACAGCAAACAATTTTCCACAGATATCCTGGAATACATTGTGGACAATAACCACACAACAGTCCCATCTCAGGTAGTCCAAGATATATTCTGAATGTCTATGTAAAAAAGCAGTGCAGTGCTAAACAAATAAAATAACATAAAGTCCAAAGAATCAAAGTGGAAGATCCGCTGAAGAAGTCCTGTACCTTGGACGATACGCGTGCGGGGAGCTTTCATTGATGTCAGGCCAGCCACCCACCTAGTTTTTATCTGTATGCTTACATTCTATGCACTAGGACATAGTGCTTTATTTGTGAGTCAGTGCTTTAAGTGGGCCGGAACGCGGCGACACTCAGTACCGCCACTTCCAAAAATGGCCCTGGAGAGTACCAGCACCTCTCCGTGCGCCCAGTATGTGGGTTTCCCGTACCGGAACGCACTGGCGTAGCGGGGGGGGCTCCTGCACCGGGCGAAAAATCCTGGCATCCGCAGAATGCGCCACCACCGCCGCCGCCTTAGGAAAGGCCGCGGCTTTGGCCTAGTTCTGGAGCTATCGGCCATCTTGGTACACCCGGCGGCGGCGCGCGATGAGTTTTTTTTCAGCCCTTCCGCCTGGTTGGCTGGTGGAACTGTCTGTCTCCCTTGATGTGGGAGTGGCGGGAAAAAACCAGCCAACTAGGCAGAAGGGCTAAAAAAAAAACAGATAACGGCGTAGGAGATTGGCGGGCGGTGGAGTGGGAGGCGCTGTACCTCTGTGCTGCACTGATTGGTCTGGAAGTTGGGACATGTGTTTACAGCGCAGCGGCGGCGGCAAGTTTCTCCATCTCCAGCAAGGTAAGCAAAACACAGGGGAGAGAGAGAAGGGGGGGGGGTCGGTGTAAATCTAAAGGGGTGCACTGCCTGATCCCCACCTATCCACCTCAGAGCCTGTCATTTTAGTAAGACTGTTGGGACTTGTAGTTCTCCATCTTCTCCTGGGGCTCATGGAGATTGGAGAACTACAAGTCCCAGCAGGTTATACATACAATAAGGCTCTGAGGTGGATGGGTGTGGATTGCATGCACCTGAGCCCCAGGAGAAGATGGAGAACTACAAGTCCCAGCAGGTTATAATATAAGGCTCCGAGGTGGATGGATGTCCGGACAAAAAATTCTTCCCACTGATCACCAATGTAAGGGACATTCTTCCCACTGATCACCAATGTAAGGAGCATTCTTCCCACTGATCACCAATGTAAGGAACATTCTTCTCACTGATCACCAATGTAAGGAACATTCTTCCCACTGATCACCAATGTAAGGGACATTCTTCCCACTGATCACCAATGTAAGGGACATTCTTCTCACTGATCACCAATGTAAGGGACATTCTTCCCACTGATCACCAATGTAAGGAACATTCTTCCCACTGATCACCAATGTAAGGGACATTCTTCCCACTGATCACCAATGTAAGGAACATTCTTCTCACTGATCACCAATGTAAGGGACATTCTTCCCACTGATCACCAATGTAAGGGACATTCTTCTCACTGATCACCAATGTAAGGAACATTCTTCCCACTGATCACCAATGTAAGGGACATTCTTCTCACTGATCACCAATGTAAGGGACATTCTTCCCACTGATCACCAATGTAAGGGACATTCTTCTCACTGATCACCAATGTAAGGAACATTCTTCCCACTGATCACCAATGTAAGGAACATTCTTCTCACTGATCACCAATGTAAGGGACATTCTTCCCACTGATCACCAATGTAAGGGACATTCTTCTCACTGATCACCAATGTAAGGGACATTCTTCCCACTGATCACCAATGTAAGGGACATTCTTCTCACTGATCACCAATGTTAAAAAAGCTTGGTGATTCTGACAGAAATGCAGTAAACTTGTAACTTCCTGTAGAAAGGTGACAACACTTTCTGTGCTGCACTGAAATCCCAAGCAGTGTTGTCAGCTCTGCCTGAACACTTCCCGGCTTGCTTGCTTCCCGCATTCGCAGTTCCAAAGTTGTCCGATGGACATTTTTTTTACGGTAATTTACAGACAACTTGTAAATCCCCCAAAATTTACAAACTGTCCGTAAATTTATGGATTTGGTTGGCAACCCTGGCTTTGGTTCAGCATCTGAACTTCTCTGACAAAAATTCAGGGGCCAAAACCGAAAATTCAGCTTGGATAAAAATGTTTTATTCAATTAAATCGGACACGATTTTGCACTGCAGTCAATACGAGGCGTTTTTGCATTGAAGTCAATAGAGGGGCGTTTTTGCATTGAAGTCAATTGGATGCAATTTTGCATTGAAGTCAATGGGACACGATTTTTACATAGCAGTCCATAAGGAACATCTTTGCTTTGCAGTATATGGGATGTGATTTTGTATTGCAGTCAATAGGGGGCATTTTTGCATTGAAGTCAACGGCACCCGATTTTGAATTGACGTCAATAGGATGCGATTATGCATTGAAGTCAATGGGATGAGATTTTACATTTCAGTCAATAGGAAATGATTTTGGTAAAAAAAAAGTGTATCAGAAAATATCCTAGGACAGATCTGATCCGAGCGCTCTATGGATCAAGTGTGATATATAAAAATATATTGAAAAGTTTGTTTGTGCAGAAAAGCAGCTATTATAATGGTAGTGCAGTAAAATGAAAAAAATGTCTCTATTGTGATTCAGATGAATCTGAGATTACCCTTCTGCTTACATTGATGAATAATCACTACAGTGAGTATTATGTGTGATATACTTCAATGGTAAATGTCAAAAGGTCACGAGGGACACTCACATAACCCTCCTGGTAAATAATTTGATAAATGAAAACCAAAACCAAAACTGGAAATAGTCCATTCAAAAATCACATGGGAAAATAGTCTCTTAGGCTGATTGTAGTATATATATGCTGATACGTTCTGATGGTATCCACATAATCTTCATAAGATATCTCCCTTAGGAGTTCTACTCACCAGATGCTCTTGGTGTAATTAGCCTTAAGAACTCCTTGTTGCAGCTAGGATCTTTTCAATAGGCTTCCCTCTCAGATCTCCTTTTCAGGCTAGGTCATCTCACTCCTCCTGTGTTCAACACTGGTGTCCCAATTCCTCTCCGGCTCAACAGGGTCAGTGTGATGGATGGATGGGTGGGTGTGGGTATGATTTGCTCATGAAAGGTAAGCACAGGAACATAGCATTATACTGTATTTTATTAAGAAATAATCCCCGCATACATAAAAATCCTTACAATGTTACAATGGAAAGGATGCACATCAGAGGATAAGACTGTAGCTCACAATTGCTGGATGGCTTGTCAGCTCAGCTCCAGCTGACAAGCGCTGCGCTCAGTGAAACCGCTGTGTATGTAAGACTCGTCGTGTAGCCACGCCCTGACGCGTTTCGTGATAGGCTCACGTCTTCAGAGGGCGTGGCTACACAACGCTGGCTCTGATTTTAATAAGACTAGTGGGCGTATCTCTCCTCCCCTCAGCCTGGGACGTGTCAGTAGTGAGTGAGCTAGAGCACACCCATTGAGGATTAGGGTTGTCAATCAGGACCATCCCATCCCTATGACGCCGTCTTCTGCCATAGGCAGATTCAACCATACTGCCCATTCGTCTGTGATCAGTCTCGGGATGTGTAAACCACTCCCTCCGATCACATGACATTGCATGTTTACTAGTTGCTGGATCCGTGCTGTTTCGAGCGGCGCCGCTAGTATAGTTGGACAGATAAATGCAGTGCCTTCTTGTGCTGCACAGCATATTTATTTATTTATTTATAAAAATGCTTTTTGGGAGCGCAGTCATTACCCAAAGGCCTCGATGCGCTCATAGAACCACAGAACATATACAGACACATCTCACATAACAATAATAACAATATAAAACCACATAATAACATTAAAAACTAAAACTACAATATCTAAAACTGCTAGTATCTAACCCTAATTAGGGCCATACACCTGGGAAAATAAAAAAGTTTTTAAAAACTTCCTAAAATTCAACAAATCCTTCTCCCGTCTTAAGTATAGAGGTAGAGAATTCCAGAATATCGAACCTTGTGCATCCAGAGTCCTCCCTCCACATTTTGTTCTTCTGAATTTAGGGACCGTCAAATTAACCTGATCAGCAGATCTTAACGATCTGCTGGGGACGTAACAGGTAACATTTTTTTGCAAATACCCTGGGCCTATCTTATGGATAGCTTTGTGGACGATGCAGCCCATTTTGAACGGGACCAGTTCAGCAACCGGTAACCAATGCAAGGCTTTCAGAGATGGTGTAATATGGGCCAGACGGCCCACTCCCGTTACTAACCTAGCTGCCTCGTTTTGGATCAACTGAAGCTTATGCAGGAGGGTTTTTGAACATCCCATGTATAACGTATTACAGTAGTCCAACCGGCTACCAATGAAAGTATTGATCACATGGACTTTGTCCACCTCGTCAATGAAATCCAGTGTAGAACGCAGGAGTTTCAGATGGTAATAGCATCCGCTTACCACCTGGTTTACCTGCGCCTTCAAAGACAATTTGGAATCCAAGATGACTCCCAAGTCCCGGACCTTGATGGCCGGGGTCGGGTATGGCATAAACGAAACCGGCCAAGAAGGAAAATCTGTCAAACTGGATTTGCTCTGATTGCTAATAATAATACATTCAGTTTTTGAGCCATTAAGTTTTAAGTAATTGGCTCCCATCCAGGACTGTATTTCCTCCAGACAGGCTGCCAAATCCACCTGGACTTCCTTATTTTTAGGCAACTTAAAATAGATCTGCGTATCGTCTGCATAGACATGAAAACTAAGGTTATGTCGCCGAAAAATATATAGCAACGGCCTTAAATAAATATTAAATAATATCGGCGATAACGCCGAGCCCTGAGGATCCCCGCAGGACAAGGAACTATTAGATGAACAATACGTTCCTAGTCTTACCCTCTGTGCTCTATTCTGCAGGAATGAGGCCATCCATGTCAATGCCATGTCCTCAAATCCGGCCACAGACACCAGCCTTTCCAGAAGTCTGGCATGATCTATAGTATCAAATGCAGCCGACAGATCCAGCAGTATTAACGCTGACGCCTCATCGCTGTCCATGGCCCATAGGCAATCGTCCTTAAAGAGGAGTTCCACCAAAAAAAAATACTTTTGTTTAATCCCCTCCCCTCCCCCTTACATGCCACATTTGGCATGTAATTTTTTTGGGGGGGAAGTGGGGGCTTCAGTAGGAGTGGGACTTCCTGTCCCACTTCCTGCTTCCGCCGAGGGGCTGGTTAGGCGATTAAGCTTAATCGTCTACACCAGCCCCTCCCTGTAGGCGATCACATGGGACACATGATAGGTCCCATGCGATCGCCTCTCCAATCAGCGGCGAGCCGCGCCGCGCGCGCATGCGCAGTGCGGCTCGCGCATGCGCAGTGGATGCCCGGCCGTGAAGCCGAAGGCTGTCACGGCTGGGTGCCCACAGTCGGGATGGAGACGCCGGCTGGGGAGGGGGGGAGAGGAGCGGAGCCCCGGTCGGCGCGTCGCTGGAACGCAGGAGCAGGTAAGTGTGTGTTTATTAAAAGCCAGCAGCTACACTTTTTGTAGCTGCTGACTTTTAATAAACATAAAAATGGGCTGGAACACCCCTTTAACTTTAATCAGAGCAGTCTCTGTGCCTCTACCAGGACGGAATCCCGACTGATATTCATCAAAAATATTATTTGATTCCAAATGCGGTTGAAGTTGCCACACAGCAGCCCTCTCCATTATTTTAGCTAAAAAAGGCAATGTAGAAATTGGCCGATTATTACTTAAATCTGACCGTGTCACATTTGCCTTCTTCAATAGGGGGATTATAACCGCCTGCTTCAAGATACTTGGCACTGTTCCAATAGCAAAAGACATATTAATAATGTCTGCTATAAACGGTGCCAAAGTAACCGCAGAATCCTTCACCAGCTGCGCAGTGCAGGGATCAAGCGCCGAAGAAGAAGCCCTAAGCAACTTAATAATCTTCAGTGTCTCTGCGCTAGTTACCGCCGCAAAATTGGTAAAACGAATCCCTTTGTATACAGGAGAACTTTCTATATAACAAGAATCCGGTATATTATTTCGTATGTCGTATGTCAAGAATTTTTTCCTTAAAATATTCTGCTCTAAGTTCTCACTTAGTTCCGGAGAGAATTCTCCCTTAATATCTAAACAACTTGGGTTTGCAAGAGTATTGGCGACTTTAAATAGTTCTGCGGCCTTATTTTCCGCCAACCTGATTTTCTCTGTTAGATGTGTTTTTTTAGCTTTTTTTATTTCAGCTTTATATTTTCTTAAAGCCGCTCTATATGTCTCTCTAGTAATAGAATTAGGGTCTTTCCTCCATATTTTTTCTAACGCTCTGCAGCTCCATTTTAACATGCAAGTATTCTGATTAAACCACAGCGGATTATTTGTTGGGGATCTTATATTTTGACTCTGTTTTTTTGGGGCCAAATAATCTAAGGTTTCCGTCATCATTGAATTAAATGTTTCTATTTTATCCTCAACGCTATGTATTTTTTTAAATACCTTAATATCTGCATTCTCCAGAAATATTCTGGAGAAAGCATCTGCGGACACGTTCACATAATTACGTGTAAAACATGGTATAGCTACTCTATTAGGTAAGTATTACTGTGTTTTTTTTTTTTTTTGTACATTACATAGATTTTCCTAATGCAAGATGATAGCCTATGTTGCTAGCTGTCCATCACAGTACAAGCGCAAACATTAGGTATCTTTTTTGACATCCGAATCAACCTCACAAGTTACATAATTTATAAAATGTAATCTATGAATATTAAAAAAGGGGATTGTTATAATATAATTTTTAAAAAATAAAAAAATTTTAAAAAAGGAAGAAAAAAACATGATTTAGTTAAAGGAACATACACCATCAATAAACACACATGTTATATGGAAATACCGTGAGTGCAGTCACCCCCTCTGGCACTAAGAGGAAAAATGTAAGCAGTCACGTTAAACTCCTTTATTATACATGTGGCAATCAATACAATGAAATGGCTATCTCGTTTTAACATATGTATGAGATGCCTGTATAGTAAGGTGTGACAGTGTAAAGCAGGGGTGCCCAACCTTTTGAAGAGTGAGGGCCACTTAAGTGACTTGGTAACCAGTCGCGGGCCGCAATGAGTGAAGCGGGTGGATGAGATGTCCGTGTCTGCTCTGCATATGCATATGCAGAGCGGACACGGACACAGCCCGCAATACTTTTTAGCAGGTCTTATTGGAGGTAAAACACAAGTCGGTTTATGTCTGCCACTACTTAGAGGTGAATGGACGGTCCAATTGGTTGGACTGACCGTGTGAAAGGGGCCCAAGGCTGCTTTCAAACTGATGCGCTACGGTTTACCCTCACTACGGGTGCAACACAGTGTACCCTTTGGCTTTTCTGCACTTTGCAATAGACTTCTATTATATTCTGCAGGTTTGGTGCATTTTCAGAAAGCTCACCAAACTCGCAGGTAATAATAGAAGTCTGTGGCTGTGTAGGTAACCCACAGGTAAACTGCTCTGCATCTGTGGATCAGTTTGAAAGCAGCCCAGTAACCACTGCAGAAATGATATGCCCATATATGCCCTGTGGTTTTAGTAATGAACTGACTTTTAATAACAGTATTCTATTCTATCCCAGAGCAGGAGCTCGCGGGCCACATCAGAGGGCTCCGCGGGCCACATGTGGCCCCCGGGCCACTGGTTGGGCACCCCTGGTGTAAAGTATCATATATACACTGTCCCATAAGGAAGCACATATAGTGCTCTTTGTATTGTTATTTTAGAAAAAAATAAAATAATTAAAAAACATTGATTAAAATCAGTATCTAAAATTATGCCAAAAATTCTCTAAAATACTGAAAAAAAAACATATATATATATATATATATATATATATATATATATATATATATATATATGTGTGTGTGTGTGTGTATACACACATATTCTGAAACATAATCACTGCGCACATTATTCTAAATATGTACATTCAAAATGTTCCACAATATAACAAATCATATCCCCAAGATCCCTAAAATACAATGTATGGAGGGAAGTACATGTATTGGACGTATATGGACTGATCTGGACTTGTGTGTGTGTTATACCTTCACTTTGTTAGTTGCTCATAAAATCAAAAAGTCAAAAAAAGAGGAAAACAAACTAATGATTACTTATGAAACGATTCAGATCAAGATCTATATTGAGGCCATTAGGGTTAAGTGTCTTAGTGAGAAAAATCCATTCTGTTTCACGCTTGGATATCTCCCTAACTCTATTAGACCCTCTCCAATTAGGTTCAATCTTGTCTATGCCCCAAAACTTTAATCCAATCGCATTTTTGTTGTGCTTTTGCAAGAAATGCAGTGAAACACTATGCTCATCGTACCCAATAGTAATATTATATACCGTATTTGCCGGCGTATAAGACGACTTTTTGGATGCAAAAAAATGCATCCAAAGTCGGGGGTCATCTTATACGCCGGTGACAGTCTCCGTCTGCTGCGGGCGTCCATGATTTGAAAGCCGCGCCTTCACCTCAGACTGTCCTGTGATAGACGGAACACAAATTTTCCCAGCAGGGCATCTGTTCTGTGTTCCGCCTATCACGGATGCCTTCTCATCCTCGGACGAGAGGACGTCCGTGATAGGCGAAACACTGAACAGAGGCCCTGCTGGGAAAATTTGTGTTCCGTCTATCACAGGACAGTCTGAGGTGAATGCGCGGCTTTCAAATCATGGACGCCCGCAGCAGATGGAGACTGTCATCGGCCTGGAATCTGCAAAACGTGAGTGATGGCACAGTGTGGGGCAAGTGATGGCACAGTGTGGGGCAAGTGATGGCACAGTGTGGGGCAAGTGATGGCACAGTGGGGACATGTAATGTAATGGCACAGCAAGGCATGTTATAATGGCACAGCAAGGCATGTAATTATGGCACAGTGAGGGGTCGTCTTATACAGTGAGTATATCCCAAAACCAATTTTTTTCCTGGAAAATTAGGGGGTCGTCTTATACGCCCAGTCGTCTTATACGCCGGGAAATACGGTATATGTTCAGACACCCTCTTGGATAACTTCCTTTTTGTGCGACCATTTTACATTAGACCACATGGGCACTCCAGGGCATATACAAAATGCGTCGATACACATGTTATACATTCTTTGATCTCAAAAGTCTTTCCATTAGCCGTGGAAGAGAAGTGAGTTAAACCCCTCAGGTGGACTGCGACTTGGCGGCATGCTTTGCATCTTCTACATGCCGTAAAACCAGGTCTGTCCCAAAACATTTTGACCTTTCCTGGGGGATCCAATACTTTCTTCACTATATGGTCTCCAAAAGACGGTGCCTTCCGATAAATAAAGGGGGGGGGGGGCACTAGGCAACTGCGGATGTAATAACTTATCCATCGTTAATATGTGCCAATGTTCCTTAAAAATGGCTTCAATATCTTTATACTGTTCGTGGTAACTTGATATGAAGCCCCATTCATGTTGTTGGTTTTGAAGCTTAATCCTAGGTGCCAGCAGGTTTTGTTGTGTGTTATTGTTAGACATAAGCTTTTGGAGCTAAACAAATTACAGGCAGACAGTCTGTAGTCTCGTGGAAACAGGAACTGAACTTTATTACTACTTCTTGTACATAGACAAAACATGAACTAGCAAACGTAACACTGCCATCTAGTGATCATATAATGTAATAGGCACACAGCAATTACATTTAGTAGATGTTGCTCATATAATACAAACCTTGTATGCTAACACCCCCACTCAACAACTACTATCTATGTCAATCCCATTTCTGATCTAAGATCAACAAATCTGTTTCTAGCTAGTGGTTTTGTCAAAACATCAGCAATCATTTTTACCGTTTCACAATACACAAGTTCAATCACTTTCTGATCAACTAAGTCATGAATGTAATGATGTCTGACATCGATGTGCTTGGTTCTTCCATTAATCTTCTCACTTGTTGCAAGCTTAATGCAACCCTGATTATCCTCAAATAAGACGGTAGGTTCTGATGTTGCTTCTCCAAGATCCTTGAGTAATTGTTGTAACCACACAACTTCTTGACTGGCATAAGCTGCAGATATGTATTCAGCTTCTGTAGAGGACAATGCCACTGACATCTGTTTCTTGCTGGACCATGATATAGGACTGTCTCCCAATTTTAATAAGTAACCACTTGTGGATTTGCGTGTGCTGTGATCACCTGCCCAATCGGAGTCCACATATCCCACAAGGTTTAAATCACCACTTGCTGACAGTTTCAAATTTAAGTCTTTTTCAGAAATCTCATAACTCTTTTGATCGCATTCCAATCTCTTAGACGTGGTTTATCAACTCGCCTGCAAAGAAGAGACATGCTGGCTGCAATGTCTGGACGTGTAGTGGTTGCAATGTAGAGAAGTGCCCCCACTGCTTGTCTGTATTGTTCATTGGATGTGAGAAGATCATCTTCTCCTTCTAACTTTGGATAGGCTGTGTCCATAGGTGTGCTTGCTCCTTTCGCCTCTGTCATGTTGAATTGCTGAAGAATAGATTCAATTTTTGCGCTCTGATTCAACAGGAAACTTCCATCTTTCTCACGCTGGATGTCAATTCCAAGATAATATGTCACTTCACCTAGGTCTTTAGTTTCAAAGTGCTTGTTGAGTACTCCTGTTAACTTTGCAATTTCATTGTTATTTTTGTGAGCAATGATCAGGTCATCAACATAAATTAGCAGATACATCCACTCAGTGTCTACTTGTTTAGCGTATAGGCACGGATCAGCTTTGCTTCTTGTAAATCCTTCATTTAGTAGAACTTGATTAATCTTCAGGTTCCATGCTCGAGCTAATTGTTTAAGACCATAAAGAGATTTATTCAACTTGCAGACAAGATGCTCTTGTCCCTTTATCAAATATCCTTCTGGTTGTGACATGTAAATTTCTTCTTCAATATCACCATTAAGAAAAGCTGTCTTAATATCGTGATGTTTCACAATCATTGTCCGCATGGCAGCCACTGTCATTAGTGTTCTGAAAGTACTTTGTTTAGCAAACTGGAGCAAAAGTAGCATCATAGTCCTCACCGAACTTCTGTGAGTAACCTTTAGCAACCAGCCTTGCCTTGTACCGACAGACTTTCCCTTCAGAGTTACATTTGGTTTTAAAAACCCATTTACATCCTATGGCATGTTTACCTTGAGGTAGCTCTGAAAGTGTCCATGTCTGGAGATCTTCGAGTGATGTCATTTCTTCATCAGCGGCTTTGTTCCATACTTGTTTCTCATGCATTGGCAGTTTCTGCATCTCTTTCCATGAACCTGGTTCAGTTTGAACAGCTCTGCGAGCTATGTAAGATAAACGTTCAGCTGGAACACCTTTATTGATTCTGGTTGATTTTCTGACTGAAGGTATTTCTGGTTCAGATTCAGGTTTTGATTCTTCTGCAGTAATTTCTATTTCTGTATCACTTTCCTTATTTTCTTGAGTGACTGATGTTGATTCTTTCTCAGTTTGAATAGTTTGTGTTTGTTGTTCAAACTTTGAGCACATAGAGGTTTCATCAATAATCACACTTCTGCTGACTGTTACCTTGTTCGTGTCTTGATGTAAAATCCTGTATCCTTTTTGAGATTCACTGTACCCCACAAGTACACCTTCTTTTGCACATGCATCCCATTTTGTGCGTTTTTCTTTTGGAATGTGTACATAGGCTTTACTTCCAAAAATTCTGATGTGTCTTAAATCTGGTTTCCTTTTGTTCCATAGTTCATATGGAGTTTTTGTTGTTGCTTTTCCCGGCAAACGATTTTGAAGATAACATGCAGTTGTGATAGCTTCTCCCCAGAATGTAGTTGGCATATCAGCATCAAATAGCATGCTCCTCCCACTTTCACACAGTGTGCGGTTCATTCTCTCTGCAACTCCATTTTGCTCCGGGTTATATGGAACTGTTGTCTGGAACATAATTCCATGCTTCCTGAGAATGGCTTGTGTTTTACCACTTGTATATTCTGAGCCATTGTCTGTTCGTAGTACTCTGGGCATTCTGCCGAAAATATTATTTACTTCAGCGAGATACTGTTCTAATTTCTCTGGCACTTCATCCTTATTGTGAAGTAGAAATACTGTGGTATATCTGGAGTATTCATCAATGAAGGTCAGGAAGTACTTTTTCTTTCCTGGAGTCATAGTTTTCATTGGACCACAAAGATCTGAATGTATTAAGTCCAGAGGTTTTTGAACTTTGCTGTTTGTCTGCTTGGGAAAAGGTGTCCTTGCCATTTTTCCTTTAATACAGATGGTACAAATCATTGTGTGATTACATGGATTAATATTAATACCACTTGCATAGTTATTCTCAACTATTTTCTTTATTGTATCAGAATTTCTGTGTCCCAATCGTCTGTGCCAAGTGTGGATGCAGTTTGAATGTTTATCCTCTTTGGCTATTTTAACCATTTCACTGCAGTTCAACTGATATAGTTCATCTATGATTTTAGCCTTTGCAAGCAAGCAATCCCCTTTTGTTATGATACAACTGTCACCCTGAAATGTGACTACATTGCCTTGGTTAGTGAGTTTCTTTACTGACAAAAGGTTGCTTTCAAGATCTGGCACATACAGAACATTCCTCATATGGATCTTTTTAGTGATATCTGGAGAGATAGGACAGTATAGAAAGCCATCTCCTATTCCCACTGATTTCATGAGTTGTCCATTAGCTGTAGTTATCCCTTCTGTTTTGCTTTCATCAAGCTGAGTGAAGAAACTTCGGTTATTTGTCATGTGACTTGTAGCGCCTGAGTCCACACACCATGCTTGCACAGTGGTGACACAATTTTTGGATCCGAATGCATATTCCTTTGTTTCTATGACATTCTTAGCTTGTTGGAATGCACTTTGTTTTTGCATTCTAGCTTTCCAGATTCTACAATCTGCTTTTAGATGTCCTGGTTTCTTGCACACAAAGCATTCCCGCTTTTCTAGCTGCACGTTACTGTGTTTATTTTTGTATCTTGTCTTTAAAGCCGTCTCTGAACACACACTCACAGTACTCATGCTTTCAGTTTTGCGCTTGTATTCATCCACAAGCTTGCCTTTAACATATTCCAGTGTCAGATCATCATCTGGACGTGCATCTAGTGCTGTGACAAGTGTCTCATAACTTTCAGGAAGTCCACTTAATAATAGCGCTGCAACATGGAAATCTTTCATCTATAAGAAGGTCTGTCTTATATAGTCCTGCATGTCCTGGTCTTTCTGTAGCTTAGTCTGATAGAGCTTTCTGATTAAATACAGTTTATTGCTGAGATTAACTCTTTCATGTGCTTTCTGTAACTCTTCCCACATGTCTTTAGCAGTTTGACAGTTACATATATGTATGATTTGATCATCATCTATGCACAGGGAGATTGTGCTTTGCGCCTTCTGATCTCTGTCTAACCACTCCTCTGTGGGCTGTGCAGGTCTTTGTTCATTTATGCATTTCCACGTACCTTCTCTTATAAGCAGCATTTTCATCTTGAATTTCCAAGATTGGTAGTTCTGATTTGTCAGATTTGCAATGGAGAACTTTGCTGAGGTGATAGCAGCTGCCATTACTGCTGTTTGTCTTTCTGTTGCTGTCTTCTGCACTGAATTGCTCTAGCTCACTGTATCTGGCTATATCCAGGGGTGATCTGTATTATATCCTGGGCTTCTGTAACATGCTCTGGGCCCATAACCTGTTAGACATAAGCTTTTGGAGCTAAACAAATTACAGGCAGACAGTCTGTAGTCTCGTGGAAACAGGAACTGAACTTTATTACTACTTCTTGTACATAGACAAAACATGAACTAGCAAACGTAACACTGCCATCTAGTGATCATATAATGTAATAGGCACACAGCAATTACATTTAGTAGATGTTGCTCATATAATACAAACCTTGTATGCTAACAGTTATTTCCTACCTCTTGCATTAAGAGGTTTAATTGGGGTTCACTATATCCCTTTTCTACATTCAGGGTGTATGTTAGTATACAGCGATGATACATCCGCTGTTACTAAAAATACAGTACTGTTGCGTATGATCGTCACTTCTTTCAATTTCTGCAGGAAGTCCGTTGTGTCTTTCAAATAAGCTTTAGTTGTGATGACACTGATTTGTAAGAAGTGGTCCAAATATTGACCGACTCTGGCTGTTACCGATTCCATTCCATTCACGATTGGTCTTGCCGGAGGCAATGTAAGATGTTTGTGCATTTTAAGAACTGTATAAATGGTTGGCGTCCTGTTGAAGCTGGCGTCCGGTTGGCGTCCTGTTGAAGTTTATTCAATACTCTCATATTGTAACCATAGTCCACTAAATTGCGCAGCTCTAATCTGTATTGTTTATTTGGATCTCCAGTTAAATGGGAATAGGTATTATCATCATTAAGCATCTCTTGGAGTTGGGTGTGGTAATAGGTCTTATCCAACACCACTACCCCTCCTCCTTTATCAGCAGGTCTCACTACTACGTCTTTACGTTTTTCTAAAGCTTGGATTCCTTCTTTGATGCGTTTCGGGTTGAGACTTTTTTTCACCTGTAGGGTCTCCAGATCCTTCAATACTAATTGTTTAAACACCTCTACATGATGATTGGATGATTGTGGTGGGTTAAATAGTGATCTGTTCTTCAAGCCACTATCTACTCCTATGACTTCTGAGTATTTATGGCTCTTCTTGCCACAATTGTTATTAGTGAGGAAATACTTCTTAATAATTACTTTCCTTATGTACTTGTGTATATCTATGTAGACTCCAAACTTATTTAAAGTGGAGGTTCACCCTAATTTTTGACTTAATATGCATTAAACAGCCTTCTATTCACAATACCAAATCCGTGCTTTTTTTTTTTTTAGTGAAGGCTTACCCGTTTTCTTCATTTAATTCGGGCCTGTCAATCATAGTACACCGCAGGGGAATGGGCGTGCCTATCCATTTTCCCCCAAAGGCGCTATGTCTCCTGGGACTCTGTCCTTACGTCCCCAGGAGACGCTCTGTGATCAAATCCTGCGATATGTCGCCGGTCACGTGACTCGGCAAGCGGACTTACTGGTTTCTCATCAGCTGCTCAATTCGTTCTGAGCTATCGCTGTGAGAAACCAGCTGTTGAGTTGTGTCTCAGCACAACGGGGCGGGTCATTATGACACCGGCCGTTGCCATGGGAACTGTGCAGTGTTGACGGCGCGGCTCGCCGTCAACACTGCACATGCGCGGGATAGAGCGGTGAATGCTGGGACGCCAGCATTCACCGTATCCCGGAAGTGGATAGTGCTCGGCTTCAACGTGGAACAGTAAAGATGGAACCTGCCACCTCCGGATTTTATAAAGTATCCTTTTGTTCAAAAAAACTATGCTGGCGGCGAAAAGAGTGGTACGCACAGGCTCCTATTAAGATAAGGTAAGAGCGGGAGAGTAATTAAAAAAAAAAAAAAACGGTCGAACTCCCGCTTTAATGGTTTTGTGGAAGCACACTTCAGACCTGCATTTAAAATGTTAGTTTCCTTTTGTGTTAAAGAAATAGATGATAAATTATAAATACCACCTACTCTGTTTGTCTTGGCCTCTTTTTGTTTGATGCATTGCCCTGCCCGGCATCCTCTTCTCGTGGGGGATGGTTGTTTCTTGCAGGGCTGTGCACAGTGTCCATTGGGGGGTTCCACCAATCCCTCTCGTTGGTGGAATTGTAATGCTGCTGTGGTCGTCCCCTCCATGGGCGACCCCACCGTGATCGACCTCTGGGGTGTCCCCTCATGCCTCTCCCTAAAAAAGGCACCGATCTCGGTGATTGGGTGCGATATTGGTTGTCTAAATTGTCATGATGGTACAATTGCTCGTACCTATTATGAGTAGTGATAGGATACTGCTCATTGCTATATGATGTATGATTGGCTTCATACTCAGTTCTAGTTGTTGCATTAGTTCCTCCTCTCACAGAAGATTTGTTTCCTCTACCTCAACGTGGTGGGTTAGGGGGCAATCTCTGTTCACTATTATTCCTTGTTGTCGTGGCCCTTGCAGAGTTAGGATTAGGTTGATTCGGTAAGGGATTGGGTTGTGGTTGTGACACCTGTGTGGTGTTTTTATCCAACTGCCATATGTAGATTTTGTTTGTTTTAAAATCATTTAAATCCCTTCTGAACTTTTTAATTTTTTTTTCTTTTGTGTGTCTTTATCTGTTTTCTCCAAAGGAAATGATTTTGCATTGCAGGTAATAGGGGGCGTTTTTTGCATTGGGGTCAATTGGATGTGATTTTTGCATAGAAGTCAATGGAATGCGATTTTGCAGTGACGTCAATGGGATGCAATTCAGTTTTTGCAGTCAATAGGGGGTGTTTTTGCATTGCAGTCAATAGGAAATGATTTTGCATTGCAGACAATAGGGGGAGTCTTTTGCATTGGATGCGATTTTTGCATGAAAGTCAATAGAGGGTGTTTTTACATTGAAGGTAAAGGGACACGGTTTTGCATTGCAGGTAATAAGGGGGTGTTTTTGCTTTACAGTCAATAGGAGGCATTTGTGCATTGAAGTCAATGGGATGTGCTTTTGTTTTGCAATCAATAGGGGGTGCTTTTTCATTAACCATTTCAGACCCGCGCTATTGACGAAATACGTCAACAGCGCGGACCTGAGGTGCCAAATAGACGTCTTTGGACGTGATTTCTAGTGCATTACCTGCGCGCGCCACTGGGTGGCGCGCGGCGGGTAAACACTGTCCCGCCACATCGCTGGGGATCCGATGCATGTACCTGGCGGCCACGATGTCCGTCGTGTACATGCGATCGGCGGGAAAACGAGCAGATGACAGCAGGGACGTGGAGCTCTGTGTGTAAACACAGAGCTCCACGTGCTGTCAGAGGAGAGGAGACCGATCTGTGTCTCTTGTACATAGGGACACAGCATCGGTCTCCCCTCTCCCCCCACACAGTTAGAACACACCCAGGATACACATTTAACCCCTTCCTTACCCCCTAGTGTTAACCCCCTGCCAGTCACATTTATACAGTAATTAGTGCATTTTTATAGCACTGATCGCTGTATAAATGTGAATGGTCCCAAATTTGTGTCAAAAGTGTCCGATATGTCCGCCGCAATATCGCAGTCACAATAAAAATCGCAGATCGCCGCCATTACTAGTAAAAAAAATAATAAAAAAAAACATAATTCTGTTTCCCATTTTGTAGGCGCTATAACTTTTGCGCAAACCAGTTGCTTATTGCGATTTTTTTTTTTTTTTACAAAAATACATAGAAAAATACGTATCGGCCTTAACTGTGAAGAAAAAATAGTTTTTTTTAAAAAAAAATGATATTTATTATAGCAACAAGTAAAAAAATATATATAGTTTTTTTAAATTGTCGCTCTTTTTTTGTTTATAGCGCAAAAAATAAAAACCTCAGAGGTGATCAAATACCACCAAAATAAAGCTCTATTTGTGGGGAAAAAAGGACGCCATATTTGTTTGGGAGCCACGTGGCACGACCGCGCAATTGTCAGTTAAAGCGACGCAGTGCCGGAAGCTGAAATTTCGCCTGGGAACGAAGGGGGTTTATGTGCCCAGTAAGCAAGTGGTTAAAGTCAATGGGATGCAATTTTTGAATTGACGTCAACCAGACGCGATTTTGCGTTGCAGTCAATAGGGGGTGTTTTTACATTGAAGTCATTCGGATGCAATTTTGCAATGCAGTCATTGTCCATAGGGGTGTTTTTGCTTTGCAGTCAATAGGTTGCGTTTTTACATCAATCAGATGCGATTTTGCATTCCAAGCACATTGTTTGTTGGCTTTTTTTGCTGTTTTGGTTGTTCCCCCAACACTCCCAGTTTGTCCTCCTTAACTCTTCGGCCCCGGTTACTACTGGATGGGGAGCGGAGGAAGATCACTCCACCAGGGAAGGCAAGGAGACAGGCAGGTGGCTGGCCAGGATTTGAGCCAAGGCAGAAGAACATGTGAGCGGAGCTGAATGGGCACCCGAAACTGAAGAAATATTCCCTCCACTCCGACCAGCACATGATCATCAGAAAGGGGCACAGATGATGGAAAAAATACAACCCCCCTATGCTAGTAGGCACGGCGGAGCGGGGGTGTGTAATTCAATTTTTTTTATTTTAATTTTGCACTGACTCTTTGAAATTGCCTATTAAAAACAATCTGGGGACAAAACCAGGAACAGACTTGGTCCGGGGACAGTGTCCTCAATCGGGGGACTGTCCCCTGAAACTGGGGATGTCTGGTCACCCTACCCTTATGTTACCCAAGCTCTTTCGAAGTTTCTACTTCAATTTATTGTCTGTCTTTGGCTGCAGCTACATGTGAGAGGATAAAAAGGAGGGGGTGTCCTCAGTGCTGCCCATTTCTTATAACTCAGAGAGGAGGAGGGGTGTCCTCCATTTTCTTGTAGCTCAGAGAGGAGGGAGCATCCTCCATTTTCTTAAAAATCTGAGAGGAGGGGAGGGGGAGTGTCCTCCATTTTCTTGTAGCTCAGAGGGGGGTAAAGGGAGTGTCCTCCATTTTCTTGTAGCTCAGAGGGGGGTAAAGGGAGTGTCCTCCATTCTCTTGTAGCTCATAGGAGGGTAAAGGGTGTGTCCTCCATTTTCTTGTAGCACAGAGATTGGGAGGGTGTCCAAACCTGTGAGATCAGCAGGATTGCTGCTGCTTTTAAATTTCAACATCTAAACCAGTGGTTCTCAACCTGGGGGTCGGGACCTTCGGGGGTCAAATGATGATTTGCCAGGGGTCACCAAATTCTGGGCTGTTCCTGAAGCCCGCACCGCTCTACCAGCCTTTTTGCTGCTGCCCAACTGGGCTGTTCCTGGGGCGTCCCACTCACCCACTTTGCAGCCGCCCATTCAATTCACGACATGGCTGGGGGCAGAGACTAGAGGTCAGCTGACTGATGAGGATGTTAAGTGGGAGGGGCTGAGGAGACCCTATCTCCTGATTTTGGCATAGTTGTCACTGCTGCAAGACACCACAAAGTCGAAAAACACAGTGAGTAACACTACCCGTGATTAGAGTTGCCATTAAAAGTCCCCACTACAGTTCTCAGATCAGCAGATGACCTTGATCAAGGAGCACCTAAGTTGGCTGATCAGAACTCCCCCCGGCACTGACACTCATCCTATTCTCCCCTCCCTACAAAGGAGTAAGAGAAGGAATACAAATAGAGAATACATGAAAGGGAGAGGAAAAGAGGGGGAGGAACAAAGAAAAAGGGGGAGAAAGAACAAGAAAGACGACTAGAGAGGGATGGGGGGGAATAAAAGTAATTAGTATAGAGAAAGATGAAAGAGAAAGGAGAAGAAAGATAAAGTGTAGTACATCCTAAAATGTACCATAAGGGCATGCACAGCGAGGTAATTGGTGATTGGCTGCTGGGAAAGAGCACCCAAACCTTGACTCCACTGATGCTACCTACAGCACCGGGGCTGGAAGAACACCCCAGCACAGCAGAATAAGCCTATAGCACAGCCAAGCTGAGGCAGAGACCCTGTTTTGCACTTAACAATCTGGATCAGAGTCTAACTACACTCTGATCTTACCGTTAAATTTGACTAGTACTGGTACCATAAAGTACACAGGCGCTACATCTGCATCTGATCACATGACCAGAGTGATTAATCACTTTTAAAAGGAAACTGACACTACCATTCCTCAATAGAACCCTGCAAGTGCATCAGCTGATTTATCATGAAAGTCACACCCATTCAGGATTGACCTATTGTACATTTGTAGGCAGATGCAGTCTGTCTTCCCCAATGTAGGTGGCACATGACCAAACCAGCAATGCATAAGGGAAGGGAAGTTGTGAGGATCTTGGTTCCTCTGAATTCCTGTGGTCACAGCTGTCCGATTGGACACTGGTTCCCCACCTGACCTCTGCAGCCATCTTAGGCCAGGCAGAGTCTAGGACTCCGGCTACTGGGTTTGGCACAATTTATGTGAGTGGTTAGTGTAGGGACAGGTTTCCCTGCTTTGTAGGGACCAGTGGTGGCTGGTGCTCAAATTTTTTTGGGGTGGTGCAATCAAACTGAAAAAAAAACAAAAAACCATCAAGCACAGCCACTGTACCCATAAATGGCCGCCACTGTGCCATCAAACGCAGCTACTGTGCCCATCAATTGCTGCCATTGTGCCCATCAATTGCCACCACTGTAACCAATCATTTGCTGCCGGTGTGCCCCATGAATTGCTGCCAGTGTGCCCCCCGCCCAGCACTTACCTACCTTGGTGCTTTCCTCCATGCTCTGAGTCCTCCATGTCTTCTCCCGTCCTCTTCCCGTCATCTCTGCTATGATTGGATGCCCGAGAAGGGTAACCAAACCCGAGCACCTGAATGGCTGAGAGGTGGGTCAGTATTAGGGAAGCAATTTATTCGCTTCTCTAACACTACACTGTGTAAACAGCGAACGCACGACGGCTCTAATCAGGCGCTTCCTAAAACACTCCTGCCACTTTCATTCAGCTTGCCCGGTACCCGACAAGGGGTGGCAGCGGCGGCGACAATAAATAGATTCATGCAATGCATGAATCTATCTATTGGTGATAGAGCGGTGCAGGAGAGAGGGGGCAGCACTCATGCACCCTCTATGGACTCACCGCCACTGGTAAGGACAGTTCTTGGCAGCAGGGAAAGGTTTCAGAGAAGAAGGGAAAGTGCAGGAACTACACCATCTTCTCGTTGGAAGCTCCACGTTTGGGTGTGGGCCAGCCAGGCCACATTCTGCCCCTCGCTGCAGAAGTTGTTGGTATAATTCCAAGATTCCTGGGCCTTCCAGCCGGGCCTGTTTGTATCTTGCTGGAACCCTCGCAATTTACATTATGTTTCCTGCTCTGCGTTTAAGTGTATTCTTTGCCACCTGTGCACTAGTGTTGCTCACGAATATTCGTATTGTTTGTGAATATTCGGCTCGAATATAGCATATTCGAGTATTCGCGATATATTCCGAATTTCGCGGTGAATATTCGCTATTTCGAATATTCGTATTTTTTAAACATTTTTTTAGAACAGATCACATCCTAGAGATCCCCATCGATGTCTAAAAGCATTGCTGGTATGATTAGAGACCTTGGGCCGAGTAGCTGCAGCGATCATTTTATATTGCCGATAAATCGCAATGCGATTATTCGGCAATAGCGATATCGCACGATTATTTTCGAGAAATTCGCAATATTGTTTTTAGCTAAAATAACACATATATTCGATTTCAGAGTGTTACTGTCGAAATTCCGCAATAAATTTCTCATTCGCATTTTTGCGAAATTACGATAAAATATCAAGAATATTCTGAGCCAATCAGAGTGCTCCATTCCGCATTTCTCGAATATTCGCAATTATTTTGTATTGTAAAATATCACGAATATTCTGAGCCAATCAGAGTGCTCCTTCCGCATTTGCCGAATATTCGCAATTATTTTGTATTGTAATATATCACGAATATTCTGAGCCAATCAGAGTGCTCCATTCCGCATTTCTCGAATATTCGCAATTATTTTGTATTGTAATATATCACGAATATTCTGAGCCAATCAGAGTGCTCCTTCCGCATTTGCCGAATATTCGCAATTATTTTGTATTGTAATATATCACGAATATTCTGAGCCAATCAGAGTGCTCCATTCCGCATTTCTCGAATATTCGCAATTATTTTGTATTGTAATATATCACGAATATTCTGAGCCAATCAGAGTGCTCCATTCCGCATTTCTCGAATATTCGCAATTATTTTGTATTATAAAATATCACGAATATTCTGAGCCAATCAGAGTGCTCCATTCCGCATTTCTCGAATATTCGCAATTATTTTGTATTATAAAATATCACGAATATTCTGAGCCAATCAGAGTGCTCCTTCCGCATTTCTCGAAATTTCGCATTCGCATTCGCGATAGCGAAAATTCACAATCATTTCATTTCCAAAAAATATCACGAATATTCGTATTTAGCGAATATATCTCGAATATTCGACTACATATTCGAGATATATCGCGAAATCGAATATGGCATTTCTGCTCAACACTACTGTGCACCACACTGCACTCTACCCACACATTGACACAACCAAACAAAAAGCTATTTCTTCAGAGCAACAAAATGTAGGAATTGAGGATGAAACTTATTAAAGTGGTGGTAAAAATTTTTTTTTTCCCTTTTTAACCACTTAAGACCCGGACCAATACGCTGGTAAATGACCCAAGGTGTTTTTGCAATTCGGCACTGCGTCGCTTTAACAGACAATTGCGCGGTCGTGCGACGTGGCTCCCAAACAAAATTTGCGTCCTTTTCTTCCCACAAATAGAGCTTTCTTTTGGTGGTATTTGATCACCTCTGCGATTTTTATTTTTTGCGCTATATACAAAAATAGAGCGACATTTTTGAAAAAAAAACACTATTTTTTACTTTTTGTTAAAAAAAAATCAAATAAACTAAATTTTAGTCAAACATTTAGGCCAAAATTTATTTAGCCACATGTCTTTAGTAAAAAAAAAAAATCGCAATAAAAAAAAATAGCTACCTAGCGGGAACAGCGACACTAATACAGCGATCAGAAAAATGATCGCTTAGTGACGCTGGCAATAGGGAGTGAAAGGGTTAACTAGGGCGGTGATCAGGGGGTTAAAACTTTATTAGGGGGGGTGGGGGGGCTATCCTGAACCTAACACTAACTGTTTTTTACAGTGCCTGTCACACTGACACTAAATGCAGTGATTAAATCACTGCATTCAGTGACACTGTGACAGGGGGGTGGGGGGGCGATCACAAGGGGTTAATATGCCTATGTGAGTGTGTGTCAGTGTTGTGTTGGTGCACACTTACTTGTGATGTCTTCTCTCATCAGCAGCGCTGGGAAACAGCGCTGCGATGAGAGAATACATCATTTCCTCCTTCCTGTGTAAACACAGGAGGAGGAAGTGACAGGCTGGGAGCGCGCTCCCATTGGCTGGGAGCGATCGCGGGGGGGGGGCGGATATCACGGACATAGGGTTGCCACCTTTTCCTCAAGCCAAACCCGAACACGCCACTACATATGGTGGGTGTGGCCATATTGAGGGAGGGGCCTCACGAGGCATGATTAAATTAAACAAAATAATTATTTTACCTATAAAATATGCTTACTTTGCTGTGCCACAAGTAAGAGTCTCACTGACATGAATAAACCTCAGCACAATCATTTAAAAAAAAATAAAACTCTTCCATTACTACAGAGGTAAGTGCAGTGGAGATCAGGGGCATTAGTTCACCTTTTAATTTTCATTAAGTACAGAGGGTATTACAGTATGTGCAGGGAGGGAGTGCAGAATTTACAACAGTATATACAAGAGTGTGGCGCGTATGTTGGTATGTGTAGGAAAGGAGTGCAAAGTGTAAGACATTATGTACAGGAAATGAGTGCAGAGGGTAGGTATTACTTGCAGGAAAGGAGTGAAGAGGGTGTAACAGTGACCAGTATATGCAGTAGAGGAGTGTGGAGGGTATGATGGGAGCACTATGTACAGGAGAGGAGTGCGAGGGTATGATGGGGGCAGTATGAACAGGAGAGGAGTGTGGAGGGTATGACAGTGGGCAGTATGTACAGGAGAGGAGTGTGGAGGGTATGATAGGGGCAGTATGAACAGGAGAGGAGTGTGGAGGGTATGACAGTGGGCACTATGTACAGGAGAGGAGTGTGGAGGGTATGACAGTGGGCACTATGTACAGGAGAGGAGTGTGGAGGGTATGACAGTGGGCACTATGTACAGGAGAGAAGTGTGGAGGGTATGACAGTGGGCACTATGTACAGGAGAGAAGTGTGGAGGGTATGACAGTGGGCACTATGTACAGGAGAGGAGTGTGGAGGGTATGACAGTGGGCACTATGTACAGGAGAGAAGTGTGGAGGGTATGACAGTGGGCACTATGTACAGGAGAGAAGAGTGGAGGGTATGACAGTGGGCAGTATGTACAGGAGAGGAGTGTGGAGGGTATGACAGTGGGCAGTATGTACAGGAGAGGAGTGTGGAGGGTATGACAGTGGGCACTATGTACAGGAGAGAAGAGTGGAGGGTATGACAGTGGGCACTATGTACAGGAGAGGAGTGTGGAGGGTATGACAGTGGGCACTATGTACAGGAGAGAAGAGTGGAGGGTATGACAGTGGGCACTATGTACAGGAGAGGAGTGTGGAGGGTATGACAGTGGGCACTATGTACAGGAGAGGAGTGTGGAGGGTATGACAGTGGGCACTATGTACAGGAGAGAAGTGTGGAGGGTATGACAGTGGGCACAATGTACAGGAGAGGAGTGTGGAGGGTATGACAGTGGGCAGTATGTACAGGAGAGGAGTGTGGAGGGTATGACAGTGGGCACTATGTACAGGAGAGAAGTGTGGAGGGTATGACAGTGGGCACTATGTACAGGAGAGAAGTGTGGAGGGTATGACAGTGGGCACAATGTACAGGAGAGGAGTGTGGAGGGTATGACAGTGGGCAGTATGTACAGGAGAGGAGTGTGGAGGGTATGACAGTGGGCACTATGTACAGGAGAGGAGTGTGGAGGGTATGACAGTGGGCACAATGTATAGGAGTGGAAGGATGTTTAGGGACTGCGTAGTGGTTAAGCGGGTCATACATGAATTGAAATTACACCAATTATGCAGAGACCAGCCATAGTTGATCTATGTATGGGCCCTGCTGGTTTACACAAGTCAATCTATTAATTGACTTGAGTACAACCAGCCTGTTTTTCCAAAAACAATCAGTGCTGCCGGCTATAGATAGCAACACTGATCATTGTACTCACTGGCAGAACACAATAACACTACAGGAGTGATTCCCCCATCCACAGGTCAGCAGGTGAGAGGGTGTGTGGGGACAGGCTGGGGAGAGATACCAGTCAGTGGCTGGGTAGGCACTGGCTAGTATCAGAGCCAGATACACACAGGTTACATACGTCACGATCGTTAGAGTGAGAGCAATAATTCTAGCACTAGATCTCCTCTGTAGCTCTAAACATGTAACCTAAAAAAATTTAAAGCATCGCTTAGGATACCAAAAAAAATCGTGCTAACTTTAGTGTTTTTTTTTAATGAATGAATAGTTTATTTCCAAAAAAAAAACACGTTTGAAAAATTGCTGCGCAAATACAGTACCGTGCTAGAGCTGCACAATTAATCGTTAAAAAATTGTGATGTCGATTCCCCTCCCCCCCTGACATCTCCAATGCAGAGTTTGCTGATTCTTTCATATAACAAGTGGAGAGACTTTCAGCTGTCAAATATCTGGACAGTCTGCCAAGTTCTTATCAGGAAACATTGTAACTATCGCTTTCTTTTTATATCAAAGGGATAAACTTCTGTGTGTAAAGAAAATATCCGACTGTCTGCCAAGTTTGTAAACAACATGAAACATTGTAACCAACTTCCTTTTTAGATCAAACTTCTGTGTGTAAATGCAAGAAATGTAACCACTTAAAGTCCAACACTTGTTAAAAAGCAATATTTTTTGCTAGAAAATTACTTGGAACCACCAAACATTATATATATATTAGCAGAGACAAAAATGGGAATTGCTGCAATATTTTATGTCACGCTGCATTTGCCCACTTCATTGAATAATAAAAATCATAAAAACAAAACAGTAAAGTTAGTCCATTTTTTTTTTTTTTTTCATTTTAATGTGAAAGATGATGTTATGCCGTACGAATCGTGAGAGAATCGTCATCTATCTTCTAAGCAAAAAAATTGCAGTTGTTGTTTTAGCCAGAATCGTGCAGCTCTATGCCGTGCAACATAAAAAGTTGCAAAGACCACCATAGAGTAATTTTCTAGCAAAAAATTAATGATGATTTTTGTTTCTCAGTCTGCTGCAGTGTGTCAGCTTGTATTTATAATGGTTGCTCTGTATGTAGCTTCTGACAGGCTGTGCAAGCAGGCCCGTATCTCCAGAACCATAAATGATAGCCATCCCATATTTTGACCAGTTGTGGGGTAGGTCTTCAATTGACTACCCCCCAAATGTGGGGCTAACGGAGAGCACTGCTGCGGGCGGCACACCTTCTACTAACACTCAGGCAAGCTGGTGGAGCCGGGGATGTGCAGCTCTGTTGCGGCCGGGCCAGGATGGACAGCTAAAAAAAAAAAAAAAAAAAATTTTTTTTTTTTTTTTTTTTTTTAAATGTGCCCGGGTTTCAGGAGGCTTCAAAACCGGGCACATGTGTCCAAACCCGGACTGTCCGGGTCAAAACCGGACAGGTGGCAACCCTACACGGACATCCGCCCGCAGATCCCGGATCGCTCCCAGAGGTAGGGAGACCCCCGCACGCCGCGGAGGGGGTCCCGATGGGACCCCCGAACCGCACTCAGGCGGGGACGTAAATTTACGCCCTTGTGCCTGTACGAGCCATGTTGTGGCCGTATATGTGCGTGCGGGGGTCCTTAAGTGGTTAACTTGTACCTTACATGTAAGCCAACAATAAAGCATACCTGCAGGTACAGTAAGTATCTCCTAAACATGTCCATGTGTCCTTTGGGTTGAACGTAAAGTGAACAACTGTACTTGAGCTTATCTTGGCTTGTGACTCTGAGCCTTATTATCTGGACTACAATAAAACCTTGGATTGTGAGCATAATTCGTTTCCGGAAACGTGCTTGTAATCCAAAGCACTTGTATATCAAAGCAAATTTCCCCATAAAAAATTATGGAAACTCAGATGATTTGTTCCACAACCATTCATAAGTCCTTCAGTTTATAGTCAATATAAAAAGATTATAGCAATGTGATAAGTTGTGTAACCATAAAATGTCCATCCACAAGGGGATTCGCCGCGAGATCGCCGTTATCGGTGGTGGGAGAGGTGCCCCCCCCTCCCGCCGCTTTCCCGTGCCCTCCGCCTCTTACCGTTGCCGTCGGTAGCGGCGGAGGCGATCGGGTCTGTGGCTGCTGGGCTACGAGTGAGGGAAAAATGTCCCTCACCTGACCCCATAGCAGCGCTGGGTGGAAGTGACGTCAAAACGTCAGTCCCGCCCAGCGTCTTAAAGAGACATTTTTTTTTCTGTTATTTGAAAAAATGACAGTCAAAATTTTTTTTTCCTTTTCCTTTTAAGCCTTTTAAGCCTGAATATGAGATGTGAGGTCTTTTTGAACCCAGATCTCATATATAAGAGGACCTGTCATGCTTTTTTCTATTACAAGGGATGTTTACATTCCTTGTAATAGGAATAAAAGTGATCAATTATCATAATTTTTTTTTTCAGTGTAATTTTTTTAAAATAAATAAAAATAAATAGGAAAACTATTTTTTTTTAAAGTGCCCCGTCCCGACGAGCTCGCGCGCAGAAGCGAACGCATACACGAGTAGCGCCCGCATATGAAAACGGAGTTCAAACCACACAAGTGAGGTATCGCCGCGATCGTTAGAGCGAGAGCAATAATTCTAGCCCTAGACCTCCTCTGTATCTCAAAAAATGCAACCTATAGAATTTTTTAAACGTCACCTATCGAGATTTTTAAGGGTAAAACTTTGACGCCATGCCATGAGCGGGCGCAATTTTTAAGCGTGACATGTTGGGTATCATTTTACTCGGCGTAACATTATCTTTCACAATATATAAAAAAAATTGGGCCAAATTTATTGTTGTCTTATTTTTTAATTCAAAAAAGTGTATTTTTTCCAAAAAAAGTGCGCTTGTAAGACCGCTGCGCAAATACGGTGTGACAAAAAGTATTGCAATGACCGCTATTTTATTCTCTAGGGTGTTAGAAAATATATATATATATATATATATAATGTTTGGGGGTTTTAAGTAATTTTCTAGCAGAAAAAACTGTTTTAGTCTTGCAAACACCAAAACTGAAAAGCACCTAAGGTCCTTAAGTGGTTAAGTTGTATGTGTATGTGTAAGTTGTTCGTGTGTCCATCTGCTCAGCGGGGATTCCTCCGTAAATCCCCGCTGAGCTGTCGGCTGACAGGGCGGTCCCCGCACACTGTGCAGGGACGGCCCTGTTTTTTCTCCGCTCTTCCCTATGGGGGATCGGATGAACACGGACCGTGTGCAGGGGCGGACTGACCATTGAGGAACTCGGGCACTGCTCGAGGGCCCCATGCCACTAGGGGGCCCCATGCCACTAGGGGGCCCCATCAGGGTTGCCAGGCTCATTAAAACCAGGGACAGTATGTCAAAATCTATGTTTTTTTTACATCTGTCCCTGATATGTCCGAAACCGACATGCTTTTGATGTGAAAATCCAGAGATTTTAGCTGCCCCGCCTCTGTACTGCCACCTGGCTTGGTGGCCATCTGTAAGCCCGGGGGCCCCATAATCTTCTACTGCCCGGGGGCCCCATGAGTTGTCAGTCCGCCCCTGACCGTGTGTCCGTGTTCATCCGATCCGATCTGCAGACGGAAGGAAAAATAGGATTTTCTTCCGTCCGCAAAAGCGGATCTTTGCGGAGGCGGACAATTGCGGGTGTCAGCGGAGGTTCATCCGCTGACACCTGCTATCCCATAGGGATACATGTATGTCCGTATTTCATCCGAAAACGGATGGATGAAATACGGACATACGGTCCACACATGTGAAAGGGCCCTAAGGAAGCATAGGGAGCAGTTTTTTTCACTGGACAGTGACTCCTCATCTGGCTTGCCTGGAGTGCTGGATCTTTTTGCAATCTGAGGCATGGGCCAGATGGTCTTCAGCTGGCCACAGTGGCGGAGCGGGGGGTGCGGGGGCGCACCAGGGTGACACCCGCCAGATGGTGACACCCGGCACTTGTTTGGAGAGAGGCGCCGTGGCTCTCTGCTCTTCCTCCTTCCCCTGCGCACTCCGGTATCTCTGCTGGCAATATTGTGAGGCAGAAAGGCAGCTCAGTGTCCGGGAATCGCAATCGCCTATTATTGCGACAGGCAGACGGGGAGAGGTGCAGGCTGCCTATCGCAATTACACTCGTCAGCCTAGGCTAAGGTGACCAGATTTTTAAAATTAAATCCGGGGACATTTTTTTTTTTTTACTAGTAATGGCGGCAATCAGCGACTCTCTGCCCGTCGCCGCCCACCTCACAGCCTGTCAAGTCTTACTCTCCGGCCTGCTTACTACCGGGTGGAGAGCAGAAAGATTACTCCGCCGGGGAAGGCAAGGTTGATAAGCAGGCAGGCGGTTGGCTGGGACTTGAGCCACGGCAGAAGAACATGCGAGCGGAGCTGAATGGGCATGCGCCCGAAATAGTCCCTGCACTCCGACCAGCACATGATCATCAGAAAGGGGCACAGATAATGGAAACAATAGACCCCCCTAAGCAGGTAGTAGGAGTGGCAGAGGAGGGGGGTGTAATTCAGATTTTTCTTTTATTCATTTCTTTGAAATGGCCCCAGTTCCTATTCAAATCCAATCCGGGGACAAAACCGGGGACACACTTGGTCCGGGGACAGTGTTCTCAATCCGGGGACTGTCCCCAGAAATCGGGGTAGTCTGGTCACCTTACCTTTACTGTACATTAGATGTCAAGAGCCACCCCTCCATCAGAAGTTGAGTCCCCCACTCGCCCCCTTACATCACATTGCACCCTCTTTCCTTATGCTGCTGCTGGGAAGAAGCTGGATGCATTGCTTGAAAGCAGAAAGTAAGGGTCTGGGGTAGGACCAGAGGAGGGCTGGAGCTCTCGGGCAGCTGCAGGAAAGGTGCGAGGGCCACATGAAATGACCTGGAGGGGAAAATTTGGCCCGCGGGCTTTGTGTTTGACACCTGTGATCTACAGTGACTACACTTCCCTTCTTATGAGCGCATTTTGTATTACTTTTTAGTGAGTAGCCATTTGGCTGTTTTAAAGCGGAGTTCCACCCTTAAAACCACTTTCTTTCATCCCATCCAGCATACTGGCGTCAGCGCCAGTATGCTGTTTTTTTTTTTTTTTTTTAATCCATGTACTTACTTTATAATAGATCATTTAATTTTGGGCGCACCGCGGTATGTCGCCGCTATAAGGCGTCACGCCTTCCGGAAACAGCCGACTAGCGTTCGGCTCTTCTCGGCGCCTGCGCACAGACCCAGGAGCTGACTGCGCAGGCGCCATAAATAGCTTTTTTCGGAGGGCGTGGCGCGGCTATATACGGCGCCTGCGCAGTCAGCTTCTGGGTCTGTGCGCAGGCGCCGAGAAGAGCCGAACGCTAGTCGGCTGTTTCCGGAAGGCGTGACGCCTTATAGCGGCGACATACCGCGGTGCGCCCAAAATTAAATGATCTATTATAAAGTAAGTACATGGATTAAAAAACATGACGCCAGTATGCTGGATGGGATGAAACAAAGTGGTTTTAAGGGTGGAACTCCGCTTCAATGAATTGATACATTCCATATTATCAGATAGGGATGAGCCGAACACCCCCCTCCGTTTAGTTCGCACCAGAACCTTCGAACGGACCGAATGTTTGTGCGAACATTTAGAACCCCATTGACGTCTATGGGACACGTTGTAATTCAAAAGTGCTCATTTTAAAGCGGGGGTTCACCCTAAATCTACTCTGTCCCATCCGATCCAGCATACTTGCGTCAGCGCCAGTATGCTGTTTTTTTTTTTTTAATTGCTCTACTTACTGTGTAATGATTCATTTTCATTTCTCTCCACCGCGGTGAATGGCGCCGCTATCAGACATACTGCACTTAGTAGGCGCATTTTTTCTTTTTGCTATTACAGAGTCTTGCTTCACTCTCCAAAGTGCTGCCACGGTGTATAGGTCATTTTGAACTGTTTATATATTTCTTTACCATCCTTTTTGTTGTTATCCAGTTACTGGTCTTTTTGTTTCCCTTCCTCCCCTTTCCTTTTTATAACAATTTATTTAATCCACTTTTTGTGGTAGTGTAGTTCAAATCTCCCTCTTTAATGCAAATTCGCATCCCATTGGCATCGCATCCCATTTACTTTAAAGGAGTTCTCTAAGCTAAAACGTTTAACCCCCGCTGTGCCCGGGCTGTAAAACTATACAAAATAAACTTTCACTTACCTGCCTACGATCCCCCGTTGTTTCCGATATCGCCGTCCCGTTTTTCGGTCCCGGGCTCTCTTCCACTTCCTGCGGGTCGGTGACTCACAGTGCGCTCAGCCTATCAGCGGCCGCAGCAATGTCCCGCCGCAGCCGCTGATAGGCTGAGCGCAGAGTGAAGTCACCGACCCGCAGGAAGAGGAAGCTGACAGGGACTGGAGCACGGGCGGCGATATCGGAACAACGGGGGATCGTAGGCAGGTAAGTGAAAGTTTATTTTGTATAGTTTTACAGCCCGGGCACAGCGGGGGTTAAAAGTTTTAGCTTGGAGAACTTCTTTAATGAAAAACTGCGCCCTAGTGACTGCAATGCAAAGTCACAAGTTGCCGAAAGAAGCCGAACGTCGGTGCGCAGGGGCCGTGTAGCGCGGTATAGAGCCGACTCACAGTCCGGTTTCTTTCGGCAACTCGTGACGCGCAGTATGCGCCAGGCGGAAGCACGTCAATCACTTAGCCTGTGAATAGGAACATATATATTTTTTAGGGAATGTTGTCCCATTAAAGCCCACACTTACCCAATTGGGTTTGGTTACTGGCTCAGCAAACAACATACTAGTGACAGCGCCATTACCCCCACCACCTCTTCTGTGAATAGGAACGCCCACTCCCACGGGATTCACTACCTGGAAGCCGGGGGTGAAAATAGCCATAAAACGGTATGTACGAAAAAAAAAAAAAAACACCAGCATACTGTCAGTCTTATAATTCGGCTCAATGTAATGTTAGAATTTTTTTTTTTTCGGGTGAACCCCCGCTTTAACCGCCAAGGAGGTTAATATCCATACCAGACATTGAAGGGCCTGATATGGAATTTGGGAGGACCCCCACGCTTTTTTTGGTTCGGGGGTTTCCCTTTTAACCACTTTAGCCCCGGACCATATTGCTGTCCAAAGACCAGAGCACTTTTTGTGATTCGGCACTGTGTCGCTTTAACTGACAATTGCGCGATCGTGCGACGCGGCTCCCAAACAAAATTGCCGTCCTTTTTTTCCCACAAATAGAGCTTTCTTTTGGTGGTATTTGATCATCTCTGCGGTTTTTATTTTTTGCGCTATAAACAAAAATAAAGCGACTATTTTGAAAAAAATGCAATATTTTTTACATTTTGCTATAATAAATATCCCCAAAAAAGATATAAAAAAACATTTTTTTCCCTCAGTTTAGGCCGATACGTATTCTTCTACATATTTTTCGTAAAAAAAAAAATCGCAATTAGCATGTATTGATTGGTTTGCGCAAAATGTATAGCGTTTACAAAAAAGAGGGTAGTTTTATGGCATTTTTATTAATATTTTTTTTTTTACTAGTAATGGCGGCGATCAGCATTTTTTTTCAGTACTGCGATATTATGGCGGACACATCAGACACTTTTGACACATTTTTGGGACCATTGGCATTTTTATAGTGATCAATGCTATAAAAATGCATTGTATTATCAATGCAAAGTTGATCCGGGGTAAATCCGATTGCCTTTCGGGGGATCAGGAAGGAATTTTTTCCCCTCCGGTAGCAAATTGGATCATCGCTCTGCTGGGGTTTTTTGCCTTCCTCTGGATCAACTGTGGGTATGGAGTTGGGTGTATGGGAGGATGTACTGTGTTTTACTTTGTTTTATTTTTATTTTTTTTTATGGTTGAACTGGATGGACTTGTGTCTTTTTTCAACCTGACTAACTATGTAACTATGTAACTATGTAACTATATTACTATAAAAATGCCATTGGCAGTGAAGGGGTTAACACTAGGGGGCAGGGAAGGGGTTAAGTGTGTTCCTGGATGTGTTCTAACTGTATGGGGGGGGTGGCCTCACTAGGGGAAATCACTGATCTTCTGTTCATATATTGTATGAACAGGAGATCAGCGTTTCCCCCGCTGACAGGAACGAGAGCTTTGTGTTTACACACAGAGCTCCCGTTCCCCGCTCTGTAACGAGCGATCGCGTGTGCCCGGCGGCGATCGTACCCGCCGGGCACGCGCACGGGACTCGGGGGCGTGCGCGCTGGCCGCCAGCGGCGCGCACACGCCCCCTAGTGGCTGAAAAAGAGAGGACGTAGAGCTACGTGCTCCCGCGAGACAAAGCCACCGTCCCGCAGTAATATGACGGCGGGCGGTCGGGAAGCAGTTAATATTCATACCAGACCCAAAGGGCCTGGAAATGGACTGGGGGGGACCCCTGCTGTTTTTTTCAATGACATGATCTGTACTGCCGGGACCTGACAATTCATGAATAGCGGCGAATAGTTTTAAATTACTTTTTTTCCCTTTAGAAATTACACTTTGTGCAGGGACTGTTCTAAGCACGGGAAACATGCGCTACTTTACAGGCATACTATAGACGCCTCCCAGGTATGAAATTTAAAGGAATATTTTACTTTTATTGTTTCACTTTAGGAATTATTACAAATCACTGCTCCCGAAAAAATGTGTTTTTAAATCTTTTTTTCCCCTGGGGCAGGACCCGGGACCCCAAGTACTTTTTATGACAATAACTTGCATATTAACCTTTAAAATTAGCACTTTTGATTTCTCCCATAGACTTTTAAATGGTGTTCCGCAGCTTTTAGAATTTGCCGCGAACACCCGAAATTGTTCGCTGTTCGCCGAACATCCAATGTTCGAGTCGAACTCACGTTCGACTCGAACATCAATCTCATCCCTAGTCTGGTGTAGTGGTGTGAGTGGTAGTAAGGTTTTCCCCAATAGTAGTAACATGTTCATGATGAGGCAAAAATGGTGGAGAAGCTCCTGTGCTACCGAGGGGAATGGACTGGGAGGTGGGCTGGGGGTACTGCAGCGGACACCTAACAATCTGTCCTTGGCAGAAAGAGATAGCAAGTAAAAAGGGGAGGGGGTGATGTCTGCGCTGTAATGGTGGGTGAAAGGTGATTGGGTCAGGATGGGTGAATGTGATGGGAAAATAAACTTAAAACAACATCATAACCAACATGAAAAAGGACAATGTGAATATAGTATAACAATGGGGGTGATACCAATAACACAGAGCGGTGATATATACACTAGCCTGTGTAATGTGAAACCAAAGGAAAGTCCATGCAGTGAAAATAAATGCACGTGCTAAAACAGTAGAACTATAGGACCAGAAAACTTTCCATGGGGAAATGCCTCTGGATACACAAGAAAAAAAAAAAAAAAAGAAAAAAAAATTGATACAAATAAAGATATATACATCAAAAGGGTGCATATATACACAAATAGATAAAGTCTATTGTGAAAAACCCAAAAATCCAAGAAGTCCAGAATGGGCTGGTGATGTCAGGAAAGGGCGATAGTGGTAAACACCTCAGGTGGTCCCCAGCTCCTCACCTCAAGGCTATTGCACGGATAGCCTAAAACAGCACTTCCAAAGAAGAACAATTTCCTCAGCAGGGCAAGCAGCAGAAACGCTCCTCCGCAGTAAATAAAGCAGACATAGAACGGGTGAGAATGCAGTACAGGGAACGTATACTAAGGACAGGCTGTGTCACTTATATCCACTCACCACAGGGTGATGGATGATGGGCCTATCTCCCACGAACAGCGAGTTCGTTCTTGGTCCGGAACCAGTACAGGTGGCACTCTTCTATAGTTTGGCCAGATGGTCACTCAAGATGGTGGGACTTACAGATGGCGTACATGATGAAAGAGAAATAACACCATAGCGCAATCCCGCAAGATATAAAACATTTATTAAAAGAATAACACTCACAGTTAAAACGATCCAATGGGGCATGAAACAAACAAACGTCAGGTGGATCACTCTGCGTCAGGCATGTGGACTCTGTAGCTTCCTGATCCCTACGCGTCTCGTCACACCACGTGACTTCCTTAGGGGATAACGCTGACGAGACTTGGTATATCTTAAATACACAGCCCGGATGTCTGCTCTACTGGGCGCATGTATTTAAGATATACCAAGTCTCATCAGCGTTATCCCCTAAGGAAGTCACGTGGTGTGACGAGACGCGTAGGGATCAGGAAGCTACAGAGTCCACATGCCTGACGCAGAGTGATCCACCTGACGTTTGTTTGTTTCATGCCCCATTGGATCGTTTTAACTGTGAGTGTTATTCTTTTAATAAATGTTTTATATCTTGCGGGATTGCTCTATGGTGTTATTTCTCTTTCATCATGTACGCCATCTGTAAGTCCCACCATCTTGAGTGACCATCTGGCCAAACTATAGAAGAGTGCCACCTGTACTGGTTCCGGACCAAGAACGAACTCGCTGTTCGTGGGAGATAGGCCCATCATCCATCACCCTGTGGTGAGTGGATATAAGTGACACAGCCTGTCCTTAGTATACGTTCCCTGTACTGCATTCTCACCCGTTCTATGTCTGCTTTATTTACTGCGGAGGAGCGTTTCTGCTGCTTGCCCTGCTGAGGAAATTGTTCTTCTTTGGAAGTGCTGTTTTAGGCTATCCGTGCAATAGCCTTGAGGTGAGGAGCTGGGGACCACCTGAGGTGTTTACCACTATCGCCCTTTCCTGACATCACCAGCCCATTCTGGACTTCTTGGATTTTTGGGTTTTTCACAAGAGACTTTGGGCCAGATTCATGAAAGGTTACGCTGGCGGATCGAGTGATCCGCCAGCGTAACAGTGGCTTTGAGCCGGCGTTTCTGTTTTCTGTAACCAGAAAACAAGAAACGCCGGGTTGAAGTTCCGATGCGATGAGCGTAACTGAGTTTCGCCATCGCATCGTTACTTCAACTTAAAAATGGCGCCGGGGGCGTTCCCGCCGATTTACGCTCAAAAAATATGTTAATGAGCGGAAATCGGCAATTCACGATCGAAATCCGGCGCGACGCAGTGACGTTACGACGTTTCCGGACGGGATACGCGGCGCATAGATATACCTACATGGGGTTGGAGTATCCTATGTTAGGTATAGGCGTCGTCATCGCGTCGGGAAAAAAAAAAAAAAAACGTCGCTTGCGTAAAACGGTCATGAATGGGAATGTGACGTCATTGACGTTCATTCACAGATTTTGGAGCATGCGCACGGGGATGTTTTGACACTCGACGCATGCGCAGTACGTCGGCGGCGGGATCGCGCGTAGTTAGCATACTACACGCCCCGTACCCGCGACATTTGAATTCCGCCGGCTCATTTGCGATGCGCTGCCGCAACTTTAGGAGCAAGTGCTTCGTGAATGACAGCACTTGCTCCTAAAAATTCGGCAGCGCAACGCAAATCAGAAGCGTTACTCCAGAGCAAAGATGCTCTGGAATACGTGAATCTGGCCCTTTATCTATTTGTGTATATATGCACCCTTTTGATGTATATATCTTTATTTGTATCAATTTTTTTTTCTTTTTTTATTTTTTTCTTGTGTATCCAGAGGCATTTCCCCATGGAAAGTTTTCTGGTCCTATAGTTCTACTGTTTTAGCACGTGCATTTATTTTCACTGCATGGACTTTCCTTTGGTTTCACATTACACAGGCTAGTGTATATATCACCGCTCTGTGTTATTGGTATCACCCCCATTGTTATACTATATTCACATTGTCCTTTTTCATGTTGGTTATGATGTTGTTTTAAGTTTATTTTCCCATCACATTCACCCATCCTGACCCAATCACCTTTCACCCACCATTACAGCGCAGACATCACCCCCTCCCCTTTTTACATGTTCATGATGAGAGTTTTGTTTTTGCTGTAAAGTAATTTTTTGTTTGAGAGCAGATTTGCTATAATTATTTAAATTTTGATGTATATTATATACAGGGTATATAGAGATTTTATGCTTATTGATTGCAAGACTTTTTATAAAGAAGAATTGGGAAGAATGTCCATAATGTTGGTGGTGACTGGAATAAGAGTGTTGCTATATTTCTCTATTTAATCAGGTCATGACATATCTTTGTTGTACTGGTCTGTAAAAATACAGTTTTAGTAAAATGTAATATAAAATAACGATGATGCTTTAGTTATAATTTTCATTCCAAACGGTCAGTTTTCTATAGTTTTCTATTGGTTTTGTCCCCCCTGTGTACTATGTCAGTTGGCACCTTTCCCTCTAGATGGCACTGTTGATTTGCACTGTTGGCAGTCAGGTGGAGAAGTATTACATGTTCTTCGTCAGTGACGCCGGGCGCAGGGCGCTGTTTAACAGTGTTATTGATTCTGTAAATAAAATATAAAAGATTACCGCCGGGAGCCGCCACATCTGTGATTAAAGGGTTTATGGACGCCGCTAAAAATAAAGTATCGCCATCATTTAACAACAAGGAGCGAAGGGCAGGGAGTAAATAAATCCATGCAAGGCTCATTTCTCTGAGTGATTACTCATCGCAGGAGCCAAGATAAATCAGAAAATCCTCCCAGACCCTTTTCTAATGAAGCATAAAGAAATATTCGGTCTGCCATCGCTAACGTCTTAGAAAATGCGAATTTTCTGGCAGGCATGTTGATCTTATGGCTTCAGTTTAATTTGGTTTAATTATTCCAAACAGAATTCATTTTAACAATATTGATTTTAGTGGTGTCAGTGCTCCCACATTTTTTTTAACCCTGTTCCACATGCATTGGTGTCAGTGGATGCAATAATAACCTCCTGCATTGGTGTCAGGGGATGTAATAATATCCTCCTGCATTGGTGTCAGTGGGTGCAATAATAATCTCCTGCATTGGTGTCAGTGGATGCAATAATAATCTCCTGCATTGGTGTCAGTGGGTGCAATAATAACCTCCTGCATTGGTGTCAGTGGGTGCAATAATACCCTCCTGCATTGATGTCAGTGGGTGCAATAATAACCTCCTGCATTGATGTCAGTGGGTGCAATAATATCCTCCTGCATTGATGTCAGTGGGTGCAATAATATCCTCCATTGGTGTCAGTGGATGCAATAATAACCTCTTGCATTGGTGTCAGTGGATGCAATAATAACCTCCTGCATTGGTGTCAGTGGGTGCAATAATACCCTCCTGCATTGATGTCAGTGGGTGCAATAATAACCTCCTGCATTGGTGTCAGTGGGTGCAATAATATCCTCCTGCATTGATGTCAGTGGGTGCAATAATATCCTCCATTGGTGTCAGTGGATGCAATAATAACCTCTTGCATTGGTGTCAGTGGATGCAATAATAACCTCCTGCATTGGTGTCAGTGGGTGCAATAATACCCTCCTGCATTGATGTCAGTGGGTGCAATAATAACCTCCTGCATTGATGTCAGTGGGTGCAATAATATCCTCCATTGGTGTCAGTGGATGCAATAATAACCTCCTGCCTTAATACAGAAGATGGACCAAGTGAATATAGGGTGAGGGCTTCTGATGCCGTCTAACCCATAAATAATCACTGGTCAGTGGAGTGTTGACTAGGATTTTTCTAGGCACTGATAATCCAACAAAGTAATAACATAAAATAATATTTATTGACATAAAAGGAACTATACAATGTTAAAAACATTTGGGCCAAACCCCACAATAAAAAACAGCATTCTTAATAACGAAAACCGTCATATGTCTGTTAAAGTGGACCAGGCCAAAACCTTGACGGGTTTCGGGTCATTACCGTTTCTTCAGGAGGATCTGTATAATATATAATATACAATTAACAAAAACAAGCAAAATTATACAACAATACAGTAGAATAAAATTACAACAGTTTAACATATGAAAGAGCCGTCAATGATCAAAAAAGTGTCAAATGCTTACCTAAAAATGGTTTGTGGACCAGGCATGTGTAAAAGGAAATTTATATTCCGCGCCAAAAGTTAACTTAAGTAGGTACACAAATAAATATAGATTTTATTGTGCCATAGAAAGTGAAATAATTAATAAGCTGCTCCTCAGTGGTGTAGTAAAATACTGCAAATATGAAAACGAAATAGTAGAGGGCGCTAGTGTGTAGACTCAGTGTTACACCTGTCTAATATAGATGTGAAACAAAAACTAGATAAGTGGGTATTAGGAATTAACACAATAGTATACTATAATCTGAAGTATAAAAACGTGTGATTTTTTTAGGCAGATAATTCTGGCTAAGTGCAAAAAAATATATATTTGTATATTGTATAAATCAACAGTGTAGGAGAAAATTGAATGCTCTAGGTAAAAATAAATAAAGTGCAATACATAGTACACAGTGCAAAGGAAAATTCCTAGTTGTGCAAAAGTCCCATATAAGCCACAGATGAATCAGTGACTGATTGATAGAAGGTTGGTTCGTGGATGTATACGATTCCTTCACCACTGCCTTGTGTGCTCCACCCAAAGTGCTAAGGAGATGCTATGCTCTTACCAGACGACGAGACCTCTTAGTTAAAAGTAGGTCAAACAAGCAGGGCAGGATGAGTGCCTGTTCACACTGGGGGCGTAGCTGGATCTCGATGGGACCAAAGGTGCGACCGTTATGCTCACAGATTGGCAGAGATAGATACGGAAAAAATCATAGTGTATTATACGGTGACCTGTGTGAGGATCGGGGATTGTCAGTGCCGGAAAGACCAGGCCTGGCCTGGTTGGGTGAGACGGGCACCTGCCCAAGTATACTGACTAGGGTTGTCCCGATACCACTTTTTTAGGACCGAGTACAAGTACCGATACTTTTTTTCAAGTAGTCGCCGATACCGAATACCGATACTTTTTTAAATGTGTCCCCAAATGCAGCCATGTCCCCCACATATTGCAGACATGTCCCCCACATATTGCAGCCATGTCCCCCACATATTGCAGACATGTCCCCCACATATTGCAGACATGTCCCCCACATATTGCAGACATGTCCCCCACATATTGCAGCCATGTCCCCCACATATTGCAGCCATGTCCCCCACATATTGCAGACATGTCCCCAACATATTGCAGACATGTCCCCCACATATTGCAGACATGTCCCCCACATATTGCAGACATGTCCCCCACATATTGCAGTCTTGTATGTCCCCCACATATTGCAGTCTTGTATGTCCCCCACATATTGCAGCCTTGTCCCCCCCACATATTGCAGCCTTGTATGTCCCCCATATATTGCAGCCTTGTATGTCCCCCACATATTGCAGCCTTGTATGTCCCCCACATATTGCAGCCTTGTATGTCCCCCACATATTGCAGCCTTGTATGTCCCCCACATATTGCAGTCTTGTATGTCCCCCACATATTGCAGCCTTGTATGTTCCCCACATATTGCAGCCTTGTATGTCCCCCACATATTGCAGTCTTGTATGTCCCCCACATATTGCAGCCTTGTCCCCCACACATATTGCAGACATGTCCTGTCCCCCCATACCTGATGGGTCGCAAAGCCGCCGCATACCGCCGTTAATCCTGGTGCATGACAACGGCGAGCATTACAAGCTTTCGCTTGTATACTTCTAAAGCCCGCGCTGCCATGTATAGACACTCCCCCTCTCGGCGATGGCGGCGGCGGGGGGGGGAGTATTCTATTTCGGTATCGGGGGTATTTGCAGGAGTACAAGTACTCCTGCAAATACTCGGTATCGGTCCGGATACCGAGTATAGTATCGGTATCGGGACAACCCTAATACTGACTGTTCGTATTGACGTTTGGTCCAATCACGAGAGGGGGAGTGTCTATACATGGCGGCGCCGGCTTTACAAGTATACAAGCGAATGCTTGTAATGCTCGCCGCTGTCATGTACCGGGATTAACGGCGGTATGCGGCGGCTTTACGGTGTCTTTGCGGCGGCTTTGCGTCGGCAGTAACGGCGGTAGCAGCGGCGATGGCGGGGGGGGGGGGAGTATTCTATTTCGGTATCGGGGGTATTTGCGGGAGTACAAGTACTCCCGCAAATACTCGGTATCGGTCCGGATACCGAGTATAGTATCGGTATCGGGACAACCCTAATACTGACTGTTCGTATTGACGTTTGGTCCCATCAACCAAACTAATTATGGGCACTAGATGGCGCTGATGATCAAGGTAAATAAGTGTTTACCTCCAGAGCCATCTGGTGGCCATAATATGGTATTACATGCTATTTTTATGAATAATGAACAATCTAAAGAAAACAACAGCCCAGTAGCCTTTAATTTTGGCAGTATTCATGCAGAACAAATCTACATGCAGTTTTGCAGGATGAATCGCTCTGTGAGTTATATTTCTTTTCTTTTAGAAATTCAAACTTATATGTCTGGTCTCCCCTTATTTGTCTGGTTTTATTATAGGAGAGCTCTCATCATTTGCATTAAAATGTTAACAAGTCTAATTGTGTACCTCATGTGTGATACCCTCATTGTTCTGTGATAATCTCTCTTCTTTCTAGAGCTTCTCTACCTTCCTGAAGTGTTATAATCCTGGCAAAGCCTACAGGAGGTGTGACTTCAATGTAGGCCATGACGTCAGTGTGAATGTGTGTTTGCGTATATGTATAATATAATATTATATATAGTTGTGCTCATAAGTTTACATACCCTGGCAGAATTTATTTATGATTTCTTGGCCATTTTTCAGACAATTAGAATGATAACACAAAAACTTTTCATTCACTCATGGTTGGTGTTTGGCTGAAGCCATTTATTATCAGTCAACTGAGTTTACTCTTTTTATATCATAATGACAAAAGAAACTACCTAAATAATCAAAAGTTTACATACCCCAGTTCTTAATAGCGTGTATTGCCCACTTTAACATCAATGACAGCTTGAAGTCTTTTGTGGTATTTGTGGATGAGGCTTGTAACGGTCACCACCGTTTTACGACCTTCCATCCACCCAAGACAGCTTATCCGACACTCAGCAGACACGATACATTCCATTTCCCAGAATAACGAGACTCAGCTCTGTTCTCTAGTTTCAAAATGAATGAATGTTTTAATGGTTTCTTCCCAGCTTTTTATGCAGTTACAAGCATGTGACAGTAATCAAAGGAACAATAAAACTCTCCGCCCCCTCCTCATACAGGGGGGGCTTCAAGGTAGACACTTTGGCACCAGTCTAAAGAAGTCACATTCCTTTAGATAATGACATCCCCTTGAGCTAATCACTAATCAGTCTTACACATACAATGAACTTCAATCACATTTCTAAAAGACATTTAGTTGAGGTAATTATCTCCCAGAGAGGTCCCGTCTCTAACAACAGCTTGACACATCTATTATCAATTCAATTCACACAATGAGGTCTTTCAAAAGCCTGTCTCACTTAGCATTTCAACAGCTTATTACACAGAGGAATGAGTCACTGTCTGTTTGACCTGGTCAGGTCAACATAAACCACTTGTAATATTCCAGTATATCCTGCAAACATGAATTATTATTAATGTCCCTTCTCATGTAATACATGAATTATGATTCACTAGCCACCCCATGCCCAAAAGGGGCACAGGGTGAACTTAGACCCAAGCGTTCTTAGGGCCACTGGCACAGGAGTATCTCTCATCCTTCCAAAGTCTCTGGTTGTCACGGGTCATTCCGTTCCAAGGCTCTTTATCTTCTCAGATAGTGAAGCTGCCCATTCCTCTTGGTAAAAATCCTCCAGTTCCTGTAAATTCTTGGGCTGTCTTCCCCGAGCGGCACGTCTGAGATCTCCCCAGAGGGGCTCAATGATATTGAGGTCAGGAGACTGAGATGGTCAGTCCAGAACCTTCACTTTATTCTGCTGTAGCCAATGACAGGTGGACTTGGCCTTGTGTTTTGGATGATTGTCACGTTGGAATGTCCAAGTACGTCCCATGCGTAGCTTCCTGGCTGATGAATGAAATGTTCCTCCAGTATTTTTTGATAACATACTGCATTCATCTTGCCAACAATTTTGACCAAATTTCCTGCGCCTTTGTAGCTCACACATCCCCAAACCATCAACGATCCACCGCTGTGTTTCACAGTAGGGATGGTTTACCTTTCATCATAGGCCTTGTTGGCTCATCTCCAAATGTAGCATTTATGGTTGTGGCCAAAAAGCTCAATTTTTGTTTCATCACTCCAAATGAATTTGTGACAGAAGGTCTGAGGTCCGATAAAAAAAAAGAGATCTGCCTTTTTTACATAGGCAGATTGCCGCTCTGCCTCTCTCGGGAAGGATCGCAGGGTGCCGGCGAACATTGGGTCCGCTGATTGGCTCCTGCTGTGTCCAAGCACACGTGCGCGCCCCAGACCCGGAAATAGAAATCACAGCGCAGGAGGACCGCCCTGCCGCAGTATATATATGCAGTGGGCAGGCCGCACTGACAATTTCAGATATTTTTTCCCACAAATAGAGCTTTCTTTTGGTGGTATTTAATCACCTCTGGATTTTTTTATTTTTTTTTTGCTAAATAAACAAAAAAAGACAGAAAAAATAAGCAAATTTGTCTTCATTTCGGTTATAATTTTTTTTTTTTACGTGATTACTATTGCCCTAGGGTGGTAATCACACACCCTCTAATAAATAAGTGCCACATCCTAGAACATATGGGTTGAAGAAGAAAATATTATAATAATGTTTTTTTTTTTAAAAAGATGGACTTTGTAGGCACATAGAGGTGAAAAATTATTTTAATATTACATAAATACATCGACAAAAAATTATAACATAATACACAAAACAAAGGCAAAAAGGTCTTTCCAAGGAAAATACTCAATAGCCTCAGGGCTTCATATATGGCTGTAACGTGGAACAGATCTCACGCTGGGTGGAGTCATGAATCCTGGATAGAACCCAGGGCTTTTTTTCAGCAGGAACGTGGGGGAATGCAGTTCCGGCACTTCCAGCTCTGAATGTATGTAATAGTGCTGGGAGGTGGGTAGAGAGTGGAACCAAGGAATGGTGCTTGGAGGTGGGTAGGGGGTGGAGAAAGGGAATGGTGCTCTGAGGTGGGTAGGGGGTGGCACAATGAATGGTGCCTGGAGGTGGGTAGGGATGGAACTAAAAAATAGTGCTCGGAGGTTGGTAGGGGTGGACCTAAGGAATAGTGCTTGGAGGTGAGTAGAAGGTGGAACCAAGGAACGGTGCTCAGAGGTGGGTAGGGAGTGAAACTGAGGAATGGTGCTCGGAGGTGGGTAGGGGGTGGAAAAAATTCATGGTGCTTGGAGGTGGGGAGTGGGTGGAACCAAAGAATGGTGCTCAGAGGTGGATAGGGAGTGGAACCAAGGAATGGTGCTTGGAGGTGGGTAGGGCGTGGAGAAAGGGAATGGTGCTCTGAGGTGGGTAGGGGTGGCAGAAGGAATGGTGCACGGAGGTGGGTAGGGGGTGAAACCAATGAAGGGTGCTTTGAGGTGGGTAGGGGATGGAACTAAAAAAATAGTGCTTGGAGGTTGGTAGGGGATGGACCTAAGGAATAGTGCTTGGAGGTGAGTAGAAGGTGGAACCAAGGAACGGTGCTCAGAGGTGGGTAGGGAGTGGAACTGAGGAATGGTGCTCGGAGGTGGGTAGGGGGTGGAAAAAATGAATGGTGCTTGGAGGTGGGGAGGGGGTGGAACCAAAGAATGGTGCTCGGAGGTGGGTAGGGGGTGGAGAAAAGGAATAGTGCTCGGAGGTGGGTAGGGGGTGGAACCAATAATTGGTGCCTGGAGGTGGGTAGGGGCTGGAAACAAGAGGTGACTCTGAAGGTGGGAGTTCCTGCACCTATTCTCTGAGAAAAAAAAGCCATGATAGAACCGTTTGAGTCCTTGGAACATTAAAAAGCAGCTCTACATGTTTCACAATGTTAAATATATTTCTTCTTCAGGAGTTTCTACATTTTTAAGAAAAATTAACTTCAATTAGAATACATAATACATTTAGACCAAAAAAGCTACCAAATAGCTTGCATTTAGTATGTAGATATAAAGATATCGGATGTATTAGTATATGCATAACTCACCAAAAATGGTGCTTTGATGGGAAAGAACGATGGTTGCCCCGATTCTCAGGCCAGCTACTGGCTAATAAATCACACATCCTTGGGGTGGTGTTTAGGGAGGGGATAATGAAAGCCACAGGTCCTAGACTACCAACCAGTAAGGTGCCTTGCACTGATGGAAAATAAGTCGGTGTACAACCGGTAATTCTAGATAGAGATAAACATTAGATAGACTTAGTATTATACCAAACCCATATACATTTTTTGGGGTGAAAATAACCCAGTGTATGATATAGATATCTGAAAATTGATCAACCCTGATGTACCGATCTCATTTCTTGATGCCCTAAAATGCCAAGACAGTACCAATTACCCCCCAAATGTCCCACTTTTTTGGGGAAGTAGACAGTGGCCCAGATTTACAGAGAGTAGGTACACATTTACGCCGGCGCAGCGCACACACAGTACGCTACGCCGGTGCAGCGCGGAGAGGCATGCACTGTATTCACCAAGCTATTGCTCACCAAGATACGCCAGCGTAGCGTATTTTCGAAGGCGCAGGCCAGCGTAAGTGGAAGTGGACGTGACCCCATGCAAATGATAGTCCCTGCATGGTGCAGTGTTTTACGCCCAGCATATCACGAACTGCGCATGCGCCGTGACGTGGACGCATGAAACAGCACCCTTATGCGCATGCTCACAACAATGCCGGCACAACTGCCTAAGCTACGCCGGATCACTACCTACTCCGTAAACGTAACGTACGCCCAATATGCCGGCCTGTGTTCTCTGGGGCAGACCTTTGCATGTCTATTGCTGGGTTGCGCCTCCTTTAGGGGAATAACTTTACGTAGGATGTACAACTTACGCAAACATCGCATAGCATGCGTTGGGCGCATGTACGTTCATGAATCGCTGTATTTCCCTCATTTGCATATTTGAATGCCTAATCAATGGGAGAAGCAACATGCGTCCAAACCATATTTGTGCCCACGCTATGCCAGCGTAAGCAAGATACGTCGGGGTAGGATGGCCTGTTTTTAGACGTATGTTGGTTTTGTGGGTCTGGCGCACATTTGCACTACATCGGCGTAAAGTGATTTACGTCGGCGTAAGTGCTTTGTGAATCCGGGCCAGTGTATTTATTAAGAGTGGATAAATAAGTAGCGCTATAAAGCACTCTGGTTGTTAAAACCACAATGATAAGTGAACAAGTGTCCATGGGCAAAACAAACCTCAAAAATAAATTAGTCCATCAATATGAAGTGTATGACCACTTCCTCATCATTACTCTGCGCAGTAACAAAGAAATAGATGGAATACCCTTACCGGACGGTGTAGATCTGCTTGTCAGCGACAACAGATCCTGTAAGCATTGATATATTCCACTTCGATCGGCTCAGCTGTGGAAAGGCCAGATGAAGGATTCCTCCCAAGGTGTCCGGCTGATAGGCTGTAATCCTGGACTGGAACCCTCTCTTGGACAGATCGACACAGGCTGACACTGATAACGATAGCCAAGGGGTCTCCTGACCTCCAAGGAATGGTGGAAACACAGAATATCCTCTCGGGAGTGTGAAAAAAACTTGATTCCAAGCAGGTCATGCGGAAGGAAGAAAAAACATGCTCCAAATGGTACAGATAAAAGAGGGATAGGTTTTTATTGACAAAAAACAAGTACATAAAAGTGATCACGATAGCATAAAAAATAATGATAAAAACAATATGGGGAGCAGGTGTACCGGGCCCGACGCGTTTCGTCTCAGAGGACTTAAACAGGGGCATCTACCTTCACCCCCATATTGTCACAAATAAATAGTACACAGTCTTAATTAGGCTAAACAAATGGACCAATCAAGCAAAGAGAATCTAAAGTGTCTATGATTGGAAGAGCATGGATCACCTGACTCTGATCATGTGGCAAAGTCACGTGACAGACCCAACACATATGAACCAATCACAGAGGAGGACTGCTCAGATGGTAACTAAACATCACAGTCTCCATTAGCTACGTCTATAGAGTATGAGACCAGCCTAGACTTATATTCCTATTCTAGCTGGATATGAAATAACACAAAGGAGAACCTGGAAAGGAACATAAAGGGCACTAGCAGCCTTGATAATGAGTATAGTCACATAAATAGGGCACCTGTCTGAGTGTCACCTAATAGCAATGTGCACCTAACTGTATGAGGACAGGAACTCCCTGTAATGCATCCTGCGGGGACACTACTGCCTTGTAATGGCCAAACGCTTGAGACTGGCATCTAGCGTGGAAACCACCCTGGAACGCACACCCAGCCTGTATGTCACGCCGCGCATGACGTCACCGCACGGCACGCACACTCCATAATGAGTACTTTGAGGGAACATCATTGGCCGCACACACGTCGCATATGTGTATTTATTAAGAGGCATGGCGCATTTTTAAAAGTTGTGATTTTTTTTTTGTCATAATTTTTTTGAAAATGAAGTAATAAAAAATAAAATGTATTCTGCTACATGTCCTTGATTAAAAAAAATCCCAATAAGTACATATTGATTGTGCACAATTGTAGCACTAGACCTCCTCTGTAACTCGAACATAGCAACCTGTAAAAAAAATAAAGCGCCGCCTATGGATATTTTTAAGTACTAAAGTTTGGCGCCATTCAATTTGTGTGCGCAATTTTAAAGCGCGACATGTTAGGTATCTATTTACTCTGCTTAACATCATCTTTCATATTATACAAAAAAATTTAACTAACTTTACCGGTTTGTTATTTTTTAATTCATGAAAAATGATTGCACAAATTCCGTGCGAGATAAAAGTTGCTATGACCGCCATTTTATTCCCTAGGGTGTCTGCTATATATATATATATATATATATATATATATATATATAATGTTCGGGGGCTCTAATTTTCTAGCAAATAAATTATGATTTTTACATGAAGGAGAGAAGTGCCAGAATAGGCCCGGTGCTGAAGTGGTTAACCACTTAAGACCCGGACCATTATGCAAAGGACCAGGGCCGATCCTACCCGGGGTGCAGAGGGTGCAGTGCACCCAGGCGCCACAGAGCTGGGGGCGCTGAAGTGCCAGAGTGCTTCCCTCAAATCCCTCTCCTTGTTCGTGTAGCGCGGCGCCGGCGGCTCTCCCCGCCGCCGCCGCGTGTGTAATATACGGCTGTCAGTGCCCCCCCCCTTCCTCCTCCTGTTAGAAGAATCCGGAGAACGGAGCGGCTGGCTGTGGGGGCGGTCTATCATGCCGGACATTCTGCTCCTCTCTGTGTCATTAGAGGACTCCTGTCTGCGGCGATCTGTGATCCACCCGGGCGGCGCGGCTGCACACTGTCCCCTCCTCTGCAGCTGTTGCCCAGGTGGATCACAGATCGCCGCAAACAGGAGTCCTCTTATGACACAGAGAGGAGCATGTGTTTTTATGTACTGTAATGGAGAGGAGGGGTTTGTCTATAGTAATGTAGGGGGCGTTTTTTCCCTGGGGGAGTCTGTACTAATGGGGGGGTTTGTCCCTGGGGTCTGCACTAATGAGGGGGGGTTGTCCCAGGGGGTCTGTACTAATGGGGGGAATTTGTACTAATGGAGGGGTTTGTCCTAGGGGTCTGTACTAATGGGGGGTTATCCTGGGTGGGTCTGCACTAATGGGGGGGTTTGTCCTGGGGGTCTGTACTAATGGGGGGTTTGTCCTGGGTGGATCTGCACTAATGGGGTGGTTCGTCCTGAGGGGGGGTCTGTACTAATGGGGGGAGTCTTTACTAATGGGGGGCTTGTCCTGGGGATATGCACTAATGGGGGGGTTTCTCCTGGGTGGTCAATACTAATGGGGGGGTTTATCCTGGGGGGGTCTGTACTAATGGGGGGTTTACCCTTGGGGGTCTGTACTAATGGGGGGGTTTGTTCTGGGGGGTCTGCATTAATGGGGTGGTTTGTCCTGGGGGGGTCTGTACTAATGGGGAGGCTTGTCCTGGGCGTATGCACTAATGGGGGGGGTTTATCCTGGGGGGTCGGTACTAATTGGGGGGTTTGTTCTGGGGGGTCTGCACTAATGGGGGAGTTTGTTCTGGGGTCTGTTCTAATAGGGGGTTTGTCCTGGTTGGGTCTGTACTAATGGAGGGGGGTTGTCGGGGGGGGGGGTCTGCACTAATGGGGGGAATTTGTACTAATGGAGGGGTTTGTCCTGGGGGTCTGTACTAATGGGGGATTGTCCTGGGGGTCTGTACTAATGGGGGGGTTGTCCTGGGTGGGTCTGCACTAATGGTGGGGTTTGTACTAATGGGGGGTTTGTCCTGGGTGGGTCTGCACTAATGGGGTGGTTGGTCCTGAGGGGGGGTCTGTACTAATGGGGGGAGTCTACTAATGGGGGGCTTGTCCTGGGGATATGCACTAATGGGGGGGTTTATCCTGGGTGGTCAATACTAATGGGGGGTTTATCCTGGGGCGTCTGTACTAATGGGGGAGTTTGTTCTGGGGGGTCTGCATTAATGGGGTGGTTTGTCCTGGGGGGGGTCTGTACTAATGGGGGGGCTTGTCCTGGGCGTATGCACTAATGGGGGGGTTTATCCTGGGGTGTTGGTACTAATTGGGGGGTTTGTTCAGGGAGGGTCTGCACTAATGGGGGGGTTTGTTCTGGGGTCTGTTCTAATGGGGGGGTTTGTCCTGGTTGGGTTTGTATTAATGGAGGGGGGTTGTCGGGGGGGTCTGCACTACTGGGGGGGTGTTTGTCCTGAGGGAGGTCTGTACTAATGGAGGGGGGGTTGTCCTGGGGGGAGTCTGTACTAATGGGGGGGTTTGTCCTGGGGATCTGTACTAATGGAGGGGGTGGTTTGTCCTGAGGGGGGTCTGTACTAATGGAGGGGGTCTGTACTAATGGGGGTTGTTTTGTCCTGGGGGTCTGTACTAATTGAAGGGGATGGTTTGTCCTGGGGGGTCTGTACTAATGGGGGGTGGTTTGTCCTGGGGGGTCTGTACTGAGGGAGGGGGTTTAGACTTAGTTAGGAGTCTGCACTGACGGAGGGGGTCTATACTTAGTGGAGGGGGTCTGTACTGAGGGGCAACTATAGGTAGGAAGGGGGTGACACCATGTTTTACCTCAACGGGTGACAACAAGCCTAGTGATGCCACTGCAGCTGCCGGCTATTTATTCCTCCTTCCACACCCTCTCCTCCTTCTCTTTACGCGCAATGGGAAATGCACCCAGGACTCTAGAGGGAGAGGACAGTGTTGAGAGAACACCATCAGAGAGAGAACCCCGCAGCCCACACAGCCTAGTGCCATCCCTGGAGGAGAAAGGAATGGAGTCATTGCCAGAATACAGATCTGGGCTCTACCCAGCGGAGTATCCATGGGCAATTCAGAGTGAGCTGACTCCTGATCAGAAGAACTGTTGTTGCTGTATCGCTGGGTCAGGTGAGAGCCGATCGGTCATTATCTACTTATGCCAATAGGAACTGCAGTCTCTGACCATCTCCTGTATTATATCTGCAGTCTCTAACCATCTCCTGTATTATATCTGCAGTCTCTGACCATCTCCTGTATTATATCTGCAGTCTCTGACCATCTCCTGTATTATATCTGCAGTCTCTGACTGTCTCCTGTAATATGTCTACACTCTCTGACCATCTCCTGTACTATAATTGCAGTCATAGTACCCTCCTGTACTATGTTTTGGGACACTTTCTAACAGTATCAGAGAGGTTCCCCTCTAGGTCTCATTAGTGTACGCTCTTCCAGTATTTTCTTTATTGTTAAAAGATCATGGGAGGATCCCAGGGCAACAAATACTTCTTAGAGGAGCATCTCTGTGTTTGAGTCATTGCCATAGAAACATTTGTAAAGGGGAGGAGTTGGTAAGATGACCACGCCCCCTTTGTGGGGGCGCCAGAATAATTTCTGCACCCAGGCGCCTGTGACCCTAGGATCGGCCCTGCAAAGGACCTAGCCAGTTTTTGCGATTCGGCACTGCGTCGCTTTAACTGACAATTGCGCGGGCGTGCAACGTGGCTCCTAAACAAAATTGGCGTCCTTTTTTCCCCACAAATAGAGCTTTCTTTTGGTGGTATTTGATTGCCTCTGCGGTTTTTATTTTTTGCGCTATAAACAAAAATAGAGCGACAATTTTGAAAAAAAAATGTATTTTTATTTTTTACTTTTTGCTATAATAAATATCCCCAAAAAATATATAAAAAGTCAGTTTAGGCCGATACGTATTCTTCTACCTATTTTTGGTAAAAAAAAAATCGCAGTAAGCATTTATCGATTGGTTTGCGCAAAATTTATAGCGTTTACAAAATAGGGGATAGTTTTATGGCATTTTTATTAATATATTTTTTTACTACTAACAGTGGTGATCAGCGATTTTTTTTCGTGACCGCAACATTATGGCGGAGACATCGGACACTTTTGACACATTTTTGGGACCATTGTCATTTTCACAGCAAAAAGTGCTATAAAAATGTACTGATTTCACTGTCACTCATATTGGGACTTGAATACACTATTGCTTTAAATGTAGCATTGTCATTATGGTTTTAGTAGTATTTTAATTTATATTGCTATTTAATTTATGTTTTCTACTTTTTGAGACCACGTGTGTATTTCGCCTGTAGCACAGCGCCCTCTATACACACCCATATAAAAATGCACTGTTTACTGTGAAAATGACAATTGCAGTTTAGGAGTTAACCACTAGGGCCCCGCTGTAGGGGTTAATTGTGACCTCATATCTGTTTCTAACTGTAGGGGGGAGGGGCTGGACATGTGACGTCAGTGATCGTCTTTCCCAATATCAGGGAACAGACTATCAGTGACACTGTCACTGTGAAGAATGGGGAAGGTGTGTTTACACTCACCTCCCCCCGTTCTTCAGCTCCTGTGACCGATCGCGGGAGACCGGCGGCAATCGGGTCCGCGGGTCCCGCGGGCACGGTCACGGACCACGGGTCCCAAGGGCGTGGTCACAGAGCACGGTCACGGTCGCGCGCGACCCACGGCTGGGCACTTACAGGGGACGTACAGGTATGTGCCTGTGCCCAGCCATGCCATTCTGCCGACGTAAATGTGCAGGAGGCGGTCCTTAAGTGGTTAAATTATAAAAAATATTTTTGCCGTTTTAATTTGCAGTAATGTTGCCCTCCAATTCTGTGTAGTCTGTGCATCGCATCCTGTTATTACCGCTGTCTTCAGAAATATTAGGACGGAGCGGGTTAAGGTAGATTCAGAATAACTGGGAATTTATTACATTCCGGCATCTCTCTCTGTTATCTATAACTTACATGAACGTCTGAGTTATTGATGACATTTGTTTATATCAGCGGCTGCTGTACACAGAATGACGCATCATATAATTCCTAAGATATCTCTGACAAGTAGAATATTTGCTGCGTGACGCCTGTGATTTTCACGGCTGCAGATCGGGATGCGGATTTGTTGGCTCACATATCAATGCGTGAAGGCGACTGATTAACAGGAGAGATGTGTGGGGAGCCCTCGTGTAGTGATAACTCCGCAAGGAAACCTCTCTAGAAACGGAGGAGAGCTTTCTGAACCGTGCTGAGATTATGCCGACACACATTGCCGAATGACAAGTGAGCTTTAGTAAAAATATCCAATGCATAAAACGACAAAACAATCTAGGTGAACAGCAGAGGACAAAGATGTCCATTACCACAACAAGGATAAAATTAGAGCGGGGTCATCATCAGACCATAAAGCAAGTGATGGCGTGGATTTTCTCCTTCAAATTCTTATTGAAAAGAATATAAAATATAGGAAAGCGATATATATAGTCTTGGGTTTACACTCACAGGAGGACTTGATATTCCTCTGGAATGCTTAGCCATTGTACAGGCTTCTTTTCACATATCCCGATATGACATCTTAAATTTCCTTATACCGATACCTATGTAGCGCCCCCTTTCTTTCAGAAAAGGCGCTACGCTAAAGTTAGTGGGAGAGTTATGTTGCTCCCACTTCTAATTTTGATAAATTGGGCTGCTGTCAGCCCTGAATTATCCTGTGGGTCATTCTGTGCTCCAGAGATGTAGTTCCATCTCTGGTTGGCAGGTGGCCCCAGAGGGATTCAGGCAGAGCCACTTTTCCCCAGCAGCCAATTGAAGGAGTTTTCCCTCACGGAGCATGCTGGGGAGGGGTATATATGGGGCAGACGCTATTTTTCGGGGTTCTTCGCGGGTTTCAGGTGCGGCACCCACCTTTAGGGTGTGCACGCCCAACGGACTCGGTGATATGGCCTACAAGGCCGGCGTCGCATGCTACGCGGAGTTCCCTGCTGATGCAGAAAGAGGCCCTAGCGACTTGCTGGGGGTTTTCCCTTCTACTGAAGAGATCCTAAGCTGTGTGCTGTTCGGTGGGGGAACGGCTTGAGGAGAACCCGGAGGCAGGTGGTCCAAAAGGGCTTGAATGAACCATCGGGGATCTGGTCGCCAGGAACTGACAGATAACCATAGACTGTCAACTGGTGACCCCTATTGAAAAGATAACTTTCTGGGGGGATTCGCTCGACAGTCCACCATTAGGCCTTCGGCAGAGGTCTTCATCTGAAAACGCTAAATTCTACTAGAGCCAAGTCAGTGAGAGAGACTTGTTCCTCCCAGCAACCTTAAGTGACATCCCGGCTGCCAGGCTTGTGGCAGAAGTCTGTCCGGAGGCACTTCACCCACTCTGGCTAGAGTGGCAACAAATTGTTATACTACGGAGAGCAGGACTGCTCTCTCTTTTCATCCAAAGCCTGATACTGCAACGTTCTCTCCTTTCATCAACCTTTCCTCTCTACCTCATGTTGATGTTGGTCGTGTTGGACCAGGAAATAAAGCATTCAGAAAACTTCAGCGGCAGGTTTGGACATTCTCTTATTGCTCTGCTCACTGCAATCAACCCTAGTCAACACACAAGTGTAACTTAATATGCCGATCCCAAATCAATCAGCGGCTCCTGAGGGGGTATACGAAGCATCAAGTTTGCTTATACTGCTATTACCACCCCATATCATCATATGCAGCTACAGCCTTCTACTAGCACCTTATATTGGCACAGACACCCAATATTAAGCCTCAGATGTCCTTATACTGCCATTTACCACCACCAAATCCACACAGCTACAGACCCCCACCAGTACCCCAAGTTCAGTCACATACCCCAATAGAACATCTTAAATGTCCTTATACCTCTGCTTACCACCACCAGATCCCCCATATGCAGCCACAGACCCCTACCAGTACCTTAAATTGGCACAGAAACCCATTAGCCTTAGATTCCATCATACTGCCACTTACCACCACCAAATCCACATATGCAGACACAGACCCCCACCAGTACCCCAAATTCAGTTCCAATATCTAAAATCTTTTTATACCGCTACGTACCATCACCAGATCTTAATATGCAGCTACAGACTTCTAGTACCTTAAACTGGCACATACAATCAATAAGATGCCTCAGATTCCCTCATACTGCCATTTTCCACCACCAAGACCATATATGCAGTCACAGAACCCCACCAGTACCTCAAATTGAGTCACATACCCAAATATAACTCTTCAAATTTTTTTATACCACTATTTACCACCACCAGATCCTCACATGCAGCTACAGACTCCCAGTGGTACCTTAAATTAGAACAGACACCCGATATGAAGCCTTAGATGTCCTGATACAGCCACCTACCACCACCAAATCCACATACACAGTCACATGCTCATGTACATATATACATCAGCAGTTTAAAGATGGATATCTTGGTAATGGCAGCAGCTGCTCCCACAACCGAGACATCCATCTTTTCATCAGTCGGTCGGATAAACAATAATGGCGGTCTCTGGGTCAGATTCGCCGCAAGATCACCGTTATCGGCGGCAGGAAAGAGGCACCCCTCCTGACGCTCTCCCGCGCCCTCGGCAGCGGCTGATGTGATCGGGACCTGTCAGTGGCTTTGTATGTAGACAGGTGAGGAGGAAGATGGCCCCCACCCGTCTCCATATCACTGCAGGGCGGAAGCGACGTCAAATCGTCACTTCCGCCCATATGTCTTAAAGGGAAATTTTTTGTTGTCATTTTCTCAAATGACACATTTTTTTTTTTGCATTTAAGTCCAAATATGAGATGTGAGGTCTTTTTAAACCCAGATCTCATATTTAAGAGGACTTGTCATGCTTTGTTCTATTACAAGAGATGTTTACATTCCTTGTATTAGGAATAAAAGTGACCCAATTTTTTTTTAAAAAACAGTCCTATAATAAATCAGATATATTTTTTTTAAAGTGCCCTGTCCCGACGAGGTCGTGTGCCGTAGCGAACACATACAAGAGCAGCGCCGGCATATGAAACTGGTGTTCAAACCACACGTGAGGTATCGCCGCAATCGTTAGGGCAAGAGCAATAATTCTAGCCCTAGACCTCCTCTGTATCTCAAAACATGCAACCTGTAGAATTTTTTTAAACCTCGTCTATGTAGGTTTTTAAGGGTAAAAGTTTGACGCCATTCCACGAGCGGATGCAATTTTGAAGCGTGACGTGTTGGGTATCAATTTACTCAGTACGCTGAGTATTATATTATATTATATTATATATACAATATATAATACAATATATTATATATTATATTATATATATTATATATTATATATTATATATTGTCTTTCACAGTTTAAAAAAAAATTGGGCCAATTTTACTGTTTTATTCTCTAGAGTGTTAGAAAAAAAAAATGAATGTTTGGGGATTCTAAGTAATTTTCTAGCAAAAAAAAATGGTTTTTAACTTGTAAACACAGGCTCGGTCCTTAAGTGGTTAAAGTGAAAGTAAACCCCACTATCGTTTTTGGCCAAGGATGCTGCCATCTTAGCCTCTGTTTAATCTTCAACTGCCATGATGCTGCACATTTGGATGGTTTGACAGTTTGGACGAGAGTTTATCCAATATGACAGTTAGCATTTCCAGGAATGCCGGCAATGTAACTGTTTTTTGAAACTATTAAATCGATAGGTTTACTCCCGATTTAATCCGCCTGTGGATTCTACCAGTCACAGAATGTCCAAACAGACTGGGGTTGATTTACTAAAGGGCAATGGATTGTGCAATTTGCAAAGTGCAGTTGTGCCAGAGCTTAGTAAATGAGGTAAAGGTTTTTTTTTGCTTGCCAATGATTGGATGATGGAAGTCAGCAGAGCTTGCCCTTCATTTATTAAGCTCTGGAGCAACTGTCCTTGCAGAGTGGAACTTCACTTTACAAAGTGTGTAATAGATTTTTCCCTGGTCCAATTCCAGGATGCTTTTCTATTCTGCCTTTGAGCCAAATTCAAGATGATGTGAATGCATGCATGCAAAAAGAATCACACTGGGGCACACTGGTTCAGTGTGAGCTCTTCCTCATCGACAGACTTTTTATTCTGGTCACTGCCCCTTATATAAACAAAGTGACATAAGCAAACCTCATCACATATGTGTGTATATGATTGGTTCATCCGTATATGGCCCTTCTCCTGTCGAAGTCTGTTCCTTGCCACGAGGCTGCCTTCCAAAGCTTTTCAGCGATTTTCTTTGGTGGGAGGGGTAGGAAAAGGAGGGGGTAAGGAGTGGGAAGTGGAAGAGACATCTGTTTTTTTGTTTTGACTCTGGGATGAATAACTCTGTCATAAGTTTCAATCAAGGAAAATAATACTAAAGAGGGGGTTCACCCTTAAAACCACTTTCTCCCATCCCATCCAGCATACGCGCGTCAGCGCCAGTATGCTGTCTTTTTTTTTTTTTTTTGTACTTACCTCTTAATAGATAATTTAATTTTGGTCCTACCGCGGGGTATGGCGCCGCTATATAGCGTCACTCCTTCCGAAAACAGCCGACTAGCACTCGGCTGTTCTCGGCGCCTGAGCACAGACCTAGAAGCTGACTGCGCAGGCACCGTATATAGCCGCGTCACGCTCTCCGAAAAAAGCCGAAATAGGACTCGGCTGTATACGGCGCCTGCGCAGTCAGCTCCTGGGTCTGTGCGCAGGCGCCGAGAACAGCCAAGTGCTAGTCGGCTGTTTTCGGAAGGCGTGACGCTATATAGCGGCGCCATACCCCGCGGTAGGACGAAAATTAAATTATCTATTAAGAGCTAAGTACAACAACAAAAAAAAAAAAAGACAGCATACTGGCGCTGACGCCAGTATGCTGGATGGGATGGGAGAAAGTGGTTTTAAGGGTGAACCCCCTCTCTAATGTTTCTCACGTGATTACTAAGACATATATCGCAACAAGAAAGAAAATAAATAATACAAATAATAAAGAAGAAAAGAGAATAACAATATTTGAGTGTTTAACCTCTTAAGACCCGGACCATTATGCAGGTTAAGGACCTTGCCCTTTTTTGCGATTCGGCACTGCGTCGCTTTAACTGACAATTGCGCGGTCGTGCGACGTGGCTCCCAAACAAAATTGGCTTTCTTTTTTTTCCCACAAATAGAGCTTTCTTTTGGTGGTATTTGACCACCTCTGCGGTTTTTATTTTTTGCACTATAAACAAAAATTTTGAAAAAAATTCAATATTTTTTACTTTTTGCTATAATAAATATCCCCAAAAAAAGATATACATTTTTTTTTCCTCAGTTTAGGCCGATACGTATTCTTCTACATATTTTTGGTAAAAAAAAATCTCAATAAGCGTTTATCGATTGGTTTGCGCAAAATTTATAGCGTTTACAAAATAGGGGATAGTTTTATGGCATTTTTTTTAATAATTTTCATTTTTACTACTAATGGCGGCGATGTGCGATTTTTTTTCGTGACTGCGACATTATGTCGGACATTTTTGACACATTTTTTGGGACCATTGTCATTTTCACAGCGAAAAGTGCTTTAAAAATGCACTGTTATGCCGCGTACACACCATCACTTTTTGTGATGAAAAAAAATGACATTTTTAAAAATGTCATTTAAAATGATCGTGTGTGGCCAAAATGTCATTTTATGTCTTCTGAAAAATGACCAAAAAAAAATTCCAACATGCTCTAATTTTTTATGTCATTTTTCAAAATGTCATTTTTTGTGTCATAAAAAATGATGGTGTGTGGGCAAAACTACGTAAAAAATGAAGTTTTAAACCCGCACATGCCCAGAAGCAAGTTAGGAGACGGGAGGTAAAACTACTATTCATAATGGAGTAAGCACATTCATCACGCTGTAACAGACAAAAAAGCAGGAATCGTCTTTTACTAACAAGTAACCAGCTAAAAGCAGCCTCAAGGCAAATAGAACTTCCCCTTTAGAGTGCCATCACTTTGTTCATCATTTTCCAAAAATGATGGTGTGTACGCAACGTCATTTTTAAAAATGAAGTTTGAAAAATGTCATTTTTTTTCATGAAGAAAAATGACATTTTTTTTCATCACAAAAAGTGATCGTGTGTACGGGGCATGACTGTTAAAATGACAATGCAGTGAATGAGTTGACCACTAGGGGGCGATGTAGGGGTTAAATGTGACCTCATATGTGTTTCTAACTGTAGGGGGGTGGGGCTGGACATGTGACGTCAGTGATCATCGCTCCCTGTATCAGGGAACAGGCGATTGCTGACATTGCCAAAATGAAGAACGGGGAAGGGGTGTTTACCCACACCTCTCCCCGTTCTTCAGCTCCTGTGACCGATCGCGGGACACCGGCGGCGATCCGGTCCCTGCGTCCCGCGGGCGCGGTCACGGAGCTTAGGACCGGGTCCCAAGTGTGCGCCCCCCACAGCTTTGCTCTTAAAGGGGACGTATATATACGTCTATGTGCCCAGCCGTGCCATTCTGCCAATGTATATCGGCGTGCGGCGGTCCTTAAGTGGTTAGAAGAGAGAGATAACATAGACATAAAATAATCATTTCATCAACTCTATCACAAGTGCACAGTCTATTTGCCTTTACTAAATCAACCCCACTGGGTCTAGAAGGTATGTATTGCATATACCTGCTTTTGAAATAGAACAGCTACGCTCAGAGGATGCAAATGAGCAGATATCTCCCAGACATAATGCCTTGTATTCATTGTTTCATAGCACATCAACAACTCTGAGCAGGTACATTAATTAACAAAACTCTTTACAATGTGCCCTGAAATGGGTTTCTTTTTTTTTTTTTTTTTTTTCTTAGTGTATTTTTGTGCGTGAACTCGAGAGAGAGGAGCCGGACTGCAGGAGTTGGGAGTAGGCAGACCCTCCCCCCGGAGGCAATCGCCATCCTTCTCCATGCCCCTGGTGGCAATGGCGGGTGTGAAGGGGGGCCTCCCACTCACCCCGCCCTACCTGCTCCTCTTGGGAGCCCAACTGGGGCCCAACGGGACCCCAATGGGGCAGAGGGACTCCCCCTATGAGGGAGTGAGGGGGCCTAGCCCACCCAGCCAGCCCCGTAGGTCCTTCGCCTCTCTTTATTTTAAGAGACCGCATGGCCAAAGTGCATGTGTTTTAAACCAATTTTTGTGTGCGTGCAAGTGTGGTGGTTTTTGTGGGGGGGGGTGGGCGTACTAGAAATGGGTTTCTATCCTGCATTTACAGCTGGACCCCTGGTGACTCCTTTTGTGATGTCTGTTACCCAGGGCCAAGCAGCGAACGGGCTGGTAAAGCGATGAAAAGGTGGAAGTTGAATGGACGGAGATAAGGTTGTTTGTGTTGTCGGGGGTTTGCATCCTCCTGAGCCCTCTCGGTGTTGGGATTAGTCTTGTGTGCCAGAAAAAGTCCACACAAATTAAACACAAACAAAGGGGTAAAGTCTTTTGTCACTGGTGAGCACAAAGAAATTTCATTTTTAGAGCTTGCTGTTGTTTTCAGAATGATTTCAGGTGGGTAGTGGTAGTCCTGGGCATTAGTGTTGAGCGGAATACCCCATATTCGATTTCGCGATATATCACGAATATATAGTAGAATATTCGAGAAATATTCGCTAAAATCGAATATTCGTGATATTTTACCGAATAAACAATATTGCGATTTTTCGGCAATGCGATTGCGATTGGGGTTGCGATTGTTATTGCGGTTATTGCGATTCTCGTTCGCGCATGCGCAAACGCGAGAACAACACGCGACCAACACGCGACCATTTCCTGGATCCGTGCCAGTTACCTGACAGCTCGTTTTCGCAATTTTGTGCTGCCTACTTGCCTAATCCTTGGGAGTGAAGATGGTGGGAAGCAATTTTACACCCAGTGAGGAAAATATGCTGATTAATGTAAGTATTTTCACCACTGTTATTTCCTTAGCTTTAACTGCATTTTAGACTAGTTTAAAAGTTAGTATATAAGTTCAGATATTAGTATTTCCCAAACATTGTGTCTTCTGCTGTTGCAAAACTACAACTACCAGCATGCCTGCACAGCTGCAGACACCCTGGTTGGTAAATGTGTATTTATGCACTTTCCTTGCTATTTAGCATAATTAATTTAACATGTTGTGGACATAGTACATATGCGAACGTCCTGACTTCAGGGTCCTTAAGGCCCAAGGACGTTCGAATACATATTGCCCTTTAGATGTTGCAGAACTACAACTTCCAGCATGCCTGGGCATTAGGGTTGCCACATTTTCGTCAAGCCAAACCCGAACACTTTAGCGACGCACGTCAATTTTTTTGTAGCTTATCCTCGGGAGGTACCGGCCGTGCGTTCCGAGGATAAGACTGACAGGCGTCTCAGCCAATCAGGTAACCTGATTGGCTGAAGCGTCATCGAGGGCAGGACGAGGGACATCGAGGGACATAGAAGCCAGAAAGGTAAGTGCCAGGGGGGTACTGGGCACGGTGTCGACAATTGGGGGCACAGTGGCTGCATTTGATGGCATAGTGTTGAAAATTGATGGCATGGCACAGTGGCTGTGTTTTGATGGCGCGGTGGCTGCGTTTTGATGGCACGGTGGCTGCGTTTTGATGGCATGGCACAGTGGCTGCGTTTTGATAGCATGGTGGCTGCGTTTTATGGAATGGCACAGTGGTTGCATTTTGATGGCACGGCTGCTGAGTTTTGATGGCATGGCACAGTGGCTGCGTTGTGATGGCATGGTAGCTGCGTTTTGATGGCATGGCACAGTGGTTGCGTTTGATGGCACAGTGACTGCGTTTGATGGGATGGCACAGTGGCTGAATTTTTATGGCATGGTGGCTGCGTTTTGATAGCATGGTGGCTGCGTTTTATGGGATGGCACAGTGGTTGCGTTTTGATGGCACGGTTGCTGAGTTTTGATGGCATGGCACAGTGGCTGCGTTTTGATGGCACGGTGGCTGCGGTTTCATGGCATGGCACCAGCCGCCACTGGCAGCATGCGTAGACCAGACCTCCTCCAGGGCCCCCCTTTATATCAGCATGCATCGACCTCCCCCAGGGCCCCCCTTTTATTAGCATACAACTCGACCTCCCCATTTTTAAATGTGCCCGGGTTTCAGATGGCTTCAAAATCGTGCACATGTGTCCAAACCCGGACTGTCCGGGTGAAAACCGGACAGGTGGCAACCCTACTGGGCATGCTGGCACTTCTAGTTTTGCAAGTTCTGCAGGCCCACATTTTTCAGACCACTATACACGGGTCTCTAAACTGTGGCACCCTAGATGCAGCAAAAGTAAAATTCTTACCATGCACTGACAGACCATGGCTGATGGTAGTAGTAGTTTTGCAACAGCTGGAGGTGGACTGGTCTTGAAACCCTGAGTTAGGTAACAAACGCGCAGTGTTTTGCAACCATTCTGCCTCCAGCTGTTGCAAAAGTATAACTCCCTGCATGCAACTGGCTGCAATAACCCCCCCCCCCCCCTCTTCCCAATGTGAATGTACAGGGTACATTCACATGGGCTGGGACTTACAGTGTGCTTCTAGCTGAAGCAAATTTGGCGCTGCAGCTCAAACCCTCAGCGGGAAACTACTGTGAACCCCACGCCCCTTTGACTGTACCTTACAAACACGACACCACACTAAATATAAATTAAAAAACAAAACATATACACATACCCCTACATAGCCACCCTCCCCTCCACAACAAAAAAAAACATCTGGTACGGCACTGTTTACTAAACGGAGCCTACAGCTGTTGCAAAACAACTCCCCAGTATTACCGGACAGCCATTAACTGTCATTGATTAATAAACGAGAATGCTTCCAATTGTTGAATACCATAGATTTCCGTCATATATCCATAAGGGTTTAAACAAAAGTATTGTAATATACTTTGTTCTTCATCTTGCAGAGGTTCCTGCAAAAGGGCTACGATCAGGAGCGGACGCAGGCGGAAAAAAATAAAATGATCAGCTCCATAATTCAGGAGTTACACGAGCAATATGGCAGCACACATGACCGCTTAGCCGTATTAAAAAAATGGTCCGACCTGAAGAGGCGCCACATGGACCAGGTAAAGCGTATAAGGGAGGAATATCATCCAGGTAAGTTATTGGTGAGAGTTATGTATTTTTTTTTTCTAAAGTGTATTTTGTGCATGTACTCGAGAGAGGAGCCGGACTGCAGGAGTTGGGAGTAGGCAGGCCTCCCCCAGAGGCAATCTGCCACCTTTCTCCATGCCCCGGGTGGCTTTGAACCTCAACGGGGCAGAGGGACTCCCTATAAGGGAGTGAGAGTATTTGCCCGCTCAACCAGCCCCGTTAGTCCTTCGCCTCTCTATTTAGAGACTGCGTGGTCAGAGTGCGTGCATGTTAAACCAATTTCGAGTGCGTGTGTAAGTGTGGTGGTTTTTGTGGGAGGGGGGTGGGCGTACTAAGCGCAGGCTTACCTCGCATAGCACTCCCACCGGGTGCCGGGCTGAGACCACCAAACTCAATTCACATGTAGCCGAGAGCGGGATCCGAACCCCTAGCTGCAGAGGTGAATGGCTTGTCAGCGCAGTGCCAATCGCATTGAGCCACCGCAGCTCCTTTGGTGACAGTTATGTAAGGTCATATGTAATTAATGTAAGGGCAGATGTTGTTAACCCAGACGCCATGTTGTGGTAACATATATCACCACCACCAGCCAAGGTATTCATAGTACTGTTGAAAAAAGACATGGGACAGCAGACAGGAACGCAGAAGTTATGTGGGAACATACTTTTCCCATTGCTTTGCATGGGACTTTAAACAAAAACCCCAACCCTCACAAATGGGGGTAGTTAAGGGATAAATTAACGATCCTATACTTTAAGTGGACGTAAAAGTAACATGTGACCAAGTGTTATCGAAATATCTACAGCTGTTATGAAGTAACATGTATTTTCCATAGAGTAGAATGGGACTTTAAAGAAAAACCCTGACCATGGCAAATGGGGGTGGGTAAGGGTTAAACCACCTATCCTATGTTTGTGGCTGACATATAAGTAACCTGTGTGCCAAGTTTCATGTAAATATCTTTAGCCTTTTTGACGCGATGCTGGTACATACATACATACTGTACATACACACACACACACACACGCGTTGAGTTTTATATATATAGATTCCCACTAAATTCCTGTGTTAGGCGTGGGCTTGTCATAGTAATCCCGTGTGCTCCATCAGGCCCTTTTTTTAACATGAGATCGTCTGAACAAAACAAAGGAGACAAAAACAGTTCATTTTACCATGGTGGCAGCCCAGCTCACACTCAGTCCCCTGTAGTGCCCGCAAGACCCTTTAATATAACATTGTCCCATTGGTTAACTGTCTATATAAATTTATTTGTATTCATATACAATACAGCAGAGTTCACAGAATTTGCATATGTTATTATAAAACATTGTCACATATATGGACATTGTGTTATTATAGATGTTGCTCTACCATCTGTGCGCCATAAACGCAAAAGGCGACAGGCCGCAGAGGAGGATGTAGAGGAGGAGGAGCAGGAGGAGGATGCAGAGGAGGAGAGTAATGAGGAGCATCCAGGGCCCTCCAACTCGTCAGCCACAGCTCTTGTGGAGGAGGAAGATGAGGAGCTGCAACCCGCCCCCCCCCAAACTTCTGGTGGTGTAGGAGAAGAGGAGCAGGAGGATGACACTCTTCCTGTGACCTACGGTCAGGAGGGTAAATATGTGCACAAAGATTAATAACATTTCAAAAACTAGAAATGGTAATATTTCTAAGGAAATTGCGTGACGTGTTCTTGCCTTCACCAATACTCCAGACGGGAGACGGTGCCCCTGCAGATGTAAATGTGATGCAACAATGTGTCTATCCATTGATCCATTAAAAACTGCTCCATCAAAACCTATCCCATCAAAACTGCACCATCCTATTAGCCCCCTCAAAAACTGTTTGCAATGGACTGGTTGCTATGGACTGGCGTGTTTTGCAATCAAATGTCTGTATCCTGAAAACCATTTGACCGATCACTTAGCCGTCGACACGTGCAGTAGCAGCAGGGACAGCTGAACATTTTGATATAAGATTTGTGTAGGTCGGCCTGAAAATGAGGGAGTGGTCGTAGTTTTGAAATCTTGTAATGATTTTTCAGTTTTAAAAATCTCACACTCTAAGCTTCACCATTCATTTCTATGGGAAAATTTTGCCATAATAACAACGATATTTTGCAAACGATTTGGCGAAACGTTCCACAAAGTAATGGTCGACTATTCGGGAACAATCTGCTCATTTTGATATATGACTCGTCTATGTAGCGTAAAAACTGTGGGAGGAGTTAGGGTGGTAAATTTGGCTATAAGAATAATAATAATAATATATATGTGAGAGAATAGTAAGTGATCTTGCTATGCAAGACCACCTAATAAGATGTAGAAAAAAAAAGGACAGCATTTAAAGCTTACCCGTCAGATTTCACAACAATAATATGGTATTTATGATACAAGTATATGTGCTAGACACATAACAATTGTATAGACATGATAATGATTGTTTAATAAGCAACATAAATATTATATTGATTTGGTAACGCTCTTTGAAATCCAAATGTTTTTTTCTTTTATCCTAACAGTTTTAAAAAAGATGGTTGACAGAAAAACCGAACTTGAAAACATTGCAGCCAAAATACAAGCAAACGAACGTAAGATGAATTTTTTAATTTCTCAAAATGAGCAGCTGTTACAACGCCAACGAGACATTTTGGCTCTGATGGGAGAAGACCACAAGAAAATGAAAAATCATGTTTGATTTTTTTTTTTATTTTAATAAAAAAAGTTTTTTTGTCAAATGTTTCCTTTCTTACTTAGATTGTTAGGTTTTTCAACACATCTAACTTCACACATCAACATCCACATCAACATCAACAGGCCGCAAACCAGGGTTTAACATAAAGTTCATTGTTTTACTCACACTTGCTGTTACGATCCGGTCTGGTAGCTTGTAGCGGAGGCTGTTGGTGGATCCGCTGTGCCAGAGAGGTCATGAAGCATTAACCAGCATGAAGGCAGCAGCAGTAGTATTCAAATATAAACTAATAATCACACACACAACATTTACAAGCAGTAGTTGTAATAGTCATATATAGTATCTAAACAGTTGGCCAAGACTTGACACCAGCAGTAGTGGTAATAGTAGTATATAGTGGCAAAGAACTTGTCACATAGGTATCTGAGCAGCAGTATAGTAGTAACAGTACACAATAAAGTGTTTTTTTCACTCGTGGTCGTGGAAGAGGTGGCAGCAGCACAGCAGCAGCATTGATAACTGTAGCATATAGTGCCAAAGAACTTGTCACATAGGTAAGTGAGCACTGGCAGCATCAGCAGTATAGTAGTAGTAACAGTACACAATAAAGTGTTTTTTTCACTCGTGGTCGTGGAAGAGGTGGAGGCAGCAGCACAGCAGCAGCATTGATAACTGTAGCATATAGTGCCAAAGAAGAACTTGTCACATAGGTAAGTGAGCACTGGCAGCATCAGCAGTATAGTAGTAGTAACAGTACACAATAAAGTGTTTTTTTCACTCGTGGTCGTGGAAGAGGTGGCAGCAGCATAGGAGCAGCAGCATTGATAATTGTAGCATATAGTGCCAAAGAACTTGTCACATAGGTAAGTGAGCACTGGCAGCATCAGCAGTATAGTAGTAGTAACAGTACACAATAAAGTGTTTTTTTCACTCGTGGTCGTGGAAGAGGTGGCAGCAGGATAGCAGCAGCATTGATAATTGTAGCATATAGTGCCAAAGAACTTGTCACATAGGTAAGTGAGCACTGGCAGCATCAGCAGTATAGTAGTAGTAACAGTACACAATAAAGTGTTTTTTTCACTCGTGGTCGTGGAAGAGGTGGCAGCAGCACAGCAGCAGCATTGATAACTGTAGCATACAGTGGCAAAGAACTTGTCACATAGGTAAGTGAGCACTGGCAGCATCAGCAGTATAGTAGTAGTAACAGTACACAATAAAGTGTTTTTTTCACTCGTGGTCGTGGAAGAGGTGGCAGCAGGATAGCAGCAGCATTGATAATTGTAGCATATAGTGCCAAACAACTTGACACATAGGTATATGAGCAATGGCAGCAGCAGCAGCAGTATAGTAGTAGTAACAGTACACAATTAAGTGTTTTTTTCACTCGTGGTCGTGGAAGAGGTGGCAGCAGCATAGGAGCAGCAGCATTGATAATTGTAACATATAGTGGCAAAGAACTTGTCACATAGGTAAGTGAGCACTGGCAGCATCAGCAGTATAGTAGTAGTAACAGTACACAATAAAGTGTTTTTTTCACTCGTGGTCGTGGAAGAGGTGGCAGCAGCATAGGAGCAGCAGCATTGATAATTGTAACATATAGTGGCAAAGAACTTGTCACATAGGTAAGTGAGCACTGGCAGCATCAGCAGTATAGTAGTAGTAACAGTACACAATAAAGTGTTTTTTTCACTCGTGGTCGTGGAAGAGGTGGCAGCAGGATAGCAGCAGCATTGATAACTGTAGCATACAGTGGCAAAGAACTTGTCACATAGGTAAGTGAGCACTGGCAGCATCAGCAGTATAGTAGTAGTAACAGTACACAATAAAGTGTTTTTTTCACTCGTGGTCGTGGAAGAGGTGGCAGCAGCATAGGAGCAGCAGCATTGATAATTGTAACATATAGTGGCAAAGAACTTGTCACATAGGTAAGTGAGCACTGGCAGCATCAGCAGTATAGTAGTAGTAACAGTACACAATAAAGTGTTTTTTTTCACTCGTGGTCGTGGAAGAGGTGGCAGCAGATAGATAGCAGCAGCATTGATAATTGTAGCATATAGTGGCAAAGAACTTGTCACATAGGTAAGTGAGCACTGGCAGCATCAGCAGTATAGTAGTAGTAACAGTACACAATAAAGTGTTTTTTTCACTCGTGGTCGTGGAAGAGGTGGCAGCAGCACAGCAGCAGCATTGATAACTGTAGCATACAGTGGCAAAGTACTTGTCACATAGGTAAGTGAGCACTGGCAGCATCAGCAGTATAGTAGTAGTAACAGTACACAATAAAGTGTTTTTTTCACTCGTGGTCGTGGAAGAGGTGGCAGCAGCATAGGAGCAGCAGCATTGATAATTGTAACATATAGTGGCAAAGAACTTGTCACATAGGTAAGTGAGCACTGGCAGCATCAGCAGTATAGTAGTAGTAACAGTACACAATAAAGTGTTTTTTTCACTCGTGGTCGTGGAAGAGGTGGCAGCAGGATAGCAGCAGCATTGATAATTGTAGCATATAGTGGCAAAGAACTTGTCACATAGGTAAGTGAGCACTGGCAGCATCAGCAGTATAGTAGTAGTAACAGTACACAATAAAGTGTTTTTTTCACTTGTGGTCGTGGAAGAGGTGGCAGCAGCATAGGAGCAGCAGCATTGATAATTGTAACATATAGTGGCAAAGAACTTGTCACATAGGTAAGTGAGCACTGGCAGCATCAGCAGTATAGTAGTAGTAACAGTACACAATAAAGTGTTTTTTTCACTCGTGGTCGTGGAAGAGGTGGCAGCAGCACAGCAGCAGCATTGATAATTGTAACATATAGTGGCAAAGAACTTGTCACATAGGTAAGTGAGCACTGGCAGCATCAGCAGTATAGTAGTAGTAACAGTACACAATAAAGTGTTTTTTTCACTCGTGGTCGTGGAAGAGGTGGCAGCAGCATAGGAGCAGCAGCATTGATATATGTAGCATATAGTGGCAAAGAACTTGTCACATAGGTAAGTGAGCACTGGCAGCATCAGCAGTATAGTAGTAGTAACAGTACACAATTAAGTGTTTCTTTCACTCGTGGTCGTGGAAGAGGTGGCAGCAGCATAGGAGCAGCAGCATTGATATATGTAGCATATAGTGGCAAAGAACTTGTCACATAGGTAAGTGAGCACTGGCAGCAGCAGCAGTGTAGTAGTACCAGTACACAACTAAGTGTTTTTTTCACTCGTGGTCGTGGAAGAGGTGGCAGCAGCATAGGAGCAGCAGCATTGATATATGTAGCATATAGTGGCAAAGAACTTGTCACATAGGTAAGTGAGCACTGGCAGCAGCATCAGCAGTATAGTAGTAGTAACAGTACACAACTAAGTGTTTTTTTCACTCGTGGTCGTGGAAGAGGTGGCAGCAGCATAGGAGCAGCAGCATTGATAATTGTAGCATATAGTGCCAAAGAACTTGACACATAAGTATCTGAGCACTGGCAGAAGCAGCAGCATAGTAGTACCAGTAGACAATTAAGTGTTTTTTTCACTCGTGGTCGTGGAAGAGGTGGCAGCAGGATAGCAGCAGCGTTGATAATTGTAGCATATAGTGCCAAAGAACTTGTCACATAGGTAAGTGAGCACTGGCAGCATCAGCAGCAGTGTAGTAGTACCAGTACACAATAAAGTGTTTTTTTCACTCGTGGTCGTGGAAGAGGTGGCAGCAGGATAGCAGCAGCGTTGATAATTGTAGCATATAGTGCCAAAGAACTTGACACATAAGTATCTGAGCACTGGCAGTGCGAAGCAGCAGCATAGTAGTACCAGTAGTACACAACTAAGTGTTTTTTTCACTCGTGGTCGTGGAAGAGGTGGCAGCAGCATAGGAGCAGCAGCATTGATAATTGTAGCATATAGTGCCAAAGAACTTGACACATAAGTATCTGAGCACTGGCAGAAGCAGCAGCATAGTAGTACCAGTACACAATTAAGTGTTTTTTTCACTCGTGGTCGTGGAAGAGGTGGCAGCAGGATAGCAGCAGCGTTGATAATTGTAGCATATAGTGCCAAAGAACTTGTCACATAGGTAAGTGAGCACTGGCAGCAGCAGCAGTGTAGTAGTACCAGTACACAATAAAGTGTTTTTTTTCACTCGTGGTCGTGGAAGAGGTGGCAGCAGGATAGCAGCAGCGTTGATAATTGTAGCATATAGTGCCAAAGAACTTGACACATAAGTATCTGAGCACTGGCAGAAGCAGCAGCATAGTAGTACCAGTACACAACTAAGTGTTTTTTTCACTCGTGGTCGTGGAAGAGGTGGCAGCAGCATAGGAGCAGCAGCATTGATAATTGTAACATATAGTGGCAAAGAACTTGTCACATAGGTAAGTGAGCACTGGCAGCATCAGCAGTATAGTAGTAGTAACAGTACACAATAAAGTGTTTTTTTCACTCGTGGTCGTGGAAGAGGTGGCAGCAGCATAGGAGCAGCAGCATTGATAATTGTAACATATAGTGGCAAAGAACTTGTCACATAGGTAAGTGAGCACTGGCAGCATCAGCAGTATAGTAGTAGTAACAGTACACAATAAAGTGTTTTTTTCACTCGTGGTCGTGGAAGAGGTGGCAGCAGCATAGGAGCAGCAGCATTGATAATTGTAACATATAGTGGCAAAGAACTTGTCACATAGGTAAGTGAGCACTGGCAGCATCAGCAGTATAGTAGTAGTAACAGTACACAATAAAGTGTTTTTTTCACTCGTGGTCGTGGAAGAGGTGGCAGCAGGATAGCAGCAGCATTGATAACTGTAGCATACAGTGGCAAAGAACTTGTCACATAGGTAAGTGAGCACTGGCAGCATCAGCAGTATAGTAGTAGTAACAGTACACAATAAAGTGTTTTTTTCACTCGTGGTCGTGGAAGAGGTGGCAGCAGCATAGGAGCAGCAGCATTGATAATTGTAACATATAGTGGCAAAGAACTTGTCACATAGGTAAGTGAGCACTGGCAGCATCAGCAGTATAGTAGTAGTAACAGTACACAATAAAGTGTTTTTTTCACTCGTGGTCGTGGAAGAGGTGGCAGCAGGATAGCAGCAGCATTGATAATTGTAGCATATAGTGGCAAAGAACTTGTCACATAGGTAAGTGAGCACTGGCAGCATCAGCAGTATAGTAGTAGTAACAGTACACAATAAAGTGTTTTTTTCACTCGTGGTCGTGGAAGAGGTGGCAGCAGCACAGCAGCAGCATTGATAACTGTAGCATACAGTGGCAAAGTACTTGTCACATAGGTAAGTGAGCACTGGCAGCATCAGCAGTATAGTAGTAGTAACAGTACACAATAAAGTGTTTTTTTCACTCGTGGTCGTGGAAGAGGTGGCAGCAGCATAGGAGCAGCAGCATTGATAATTGTAACATATAGTGGCAAAGAACTTGTCACATAGGTAAGTGAGCACTGGCAGCATCAGCAGTATAGTAGTAGTAACAGTACACAATAAAGTGTTTTTTTCACTCGTGGTCGTGGAAGAGGTGGCAGCAGGATAGCAGCAGCATTGATAATTGTAGCATATAGTGGCAAAGAACTTGTCACATAGGTAAGTGAGCACTGGCAGCATCAGCAGTATAGTAGTAGTAACAGTACACAATAAAGTGTTTTTTTCACTTGTGGTCGTGGAAGAGGTGGCAGCAGCATAGGAGCAGCAGCATTGATAATTGTAACATATAGTGGCAAAGAACTTGTCACATAGGTAAGTGAGCACTGGCAGCATCAGCAGTATAGTAGTAGTAACAGTACACAATAAAGTGTTTTTTTCACTCGTGGTCGTGGAAGAGGTGGCAGCAGCACAGCAGCAGCATTGATAATTGTAACATATAGTGGCAAAGAACTTGTCACATAGGTAAGTGAGCACTGGCAGCATCAGCAGTATAGTAGTAGTAACAGTACACAATAAAGTGTTTTTTTCACTCGTGGTCGTGGAAGAGGTGGCAGCAGCATAGGAGCAGCAGCATTGATATATGTAGCATATAGTGGCAAAGAACTTGTCACATAGGTAAGTGAGCACTGGCAGCATCAGCAGTATAGTAGTAGTAACAGTACACAATTAAGTGTTTCTTTCACTCGTGGTCGTGGAAGAGGTGGCAGCAGCATAGGAGCAGCAGCATTGATATATGTAGCATATAGTGGCAAAGAACTTGTCACATAGGTAAGTGAGCACTGGCAGCAGCAGCAGTGTAGTAGTACCAGTACACAACTAAGTGTTTTTTTCACTCGTGGTCGTGGAAGAGGTGGCAGCAGCATAGGAGCAGCAGCATTGATATATGTAGCATATAGTGGCAAAGAACTTGTCACATAGGTAAGTGAGCACTGGCAGCATCAGCAGTATAGTAGTAGTAACAGTACACAACTAAGTGTTTTTTTCACTCGTGGTCGTGGAAGAGGTGGCAGCAGCATAGGAGCAGCAGCATTGATAATTGTAGCATATAGTGCCAAAGAACTTGACACATAAGTATCTGAGCACTGGCAGAAGCAGCAGCATAGTAGTACCAGTAGACAATTAAGTGTTTTTTTCACTCGTGGTCGTGGAAGAGGTGGCAGCAGGATAGCAGCAGCGTTGATAATTGTAGCATATAGTGCCAAAGAACTTGTCACATAGGTAAGTGAGCACTGGCAGCATCAGCAGCAGTGTAGTAGTACCAGTACACAATAAAGTGTTTTTTTCACTCGTGGTCGTGGAAGAGGTGGCAGCAGGATAGCAGCAGCGTTGATAATTGTAGCATATAGTGCCAAAGAACTTGACACATAAGTATCTGAGCACTGGCAGAAGCAGCAGCATAGTAGTACCAGTACACAACTAAGTGTTTTTTTCACTCGTGGTCGTGGAAGAGGTGGCAGCAGCATAGGAGCAGCAGCATTGATAATTGTAGCATATAGTGCCAAAGAACTTGACACATAAGTATCTGAGCACTGGCAGAAGCAGCAGCATAGTAGTACCAGTACACAATTAAGTGTTTTTTTCACTCGTGGTCGTGGAAGAGGTGGCAGCAGGATAGCAGCAGCGTTGATAATTGTAGCATATAGTGCCAAAGAACTTGTCACATAGGTAAGTGAGCACTGGCAGCAGCAGCAGTGTAGTAGTACCAGTACACAATAAAGTGTTTTTTTCACTCGTGGTCGTGGAAGAGGTGGCAGCAGGATAGCAGCAGCGTTGATAATTGTAGCATATAGTGCCAAAGAACTTGACACATAAGTATCTGAGCACTGGCAGAAGCAGCAGCATAGTAGTACCAGTACACAACTAAGTGTTTTTTTCACTCGTGGTCGTGGAAGAGGTGGCAGCAGCATAGGAGCAGCAGCATTGATAATTGTAACATATAGTGGCAAAGAACTTGTCACATAGGTAAGTGAGCACTGGCAGCATCAGCAGTATAGTAGTAGTAACAGTACACAATAAAGTGTTTTTTTCACTCGTGGTCGTGGAAGAGGTGGCAGCAGCATAGGAGCAGCAGCATTGATAATTGTAACATATAGTGGCAAAGAACTTGTCACATAGGTAAGTGAGCACTGGCAGCATCAGCAGTATAGTAGTAGTAACAGTACACAATAAAGTGTTTTTTTCACTCGTGGTCGTGGAAGAGGTGGCAGCAGCATAGGAGCAGCAGCATTGATAATTGTAACATATAGTGGCAAAGAACTTGTCACATAGGTAAGTGAGCACTGGCAGCATCAGCAGTATAGTAGTAGTAACAGTACACAATAAAGTGTTTTTTTCACTCGTGGTCGTGGAAGAGGTGGCAGCAGGATAGCAGCAGCATTGATAATTGTAGCATATAGTGGCAAAGAACTTGTCACATAGGTAAGTGAGCACTGGCAGCATCAGCAGTATAGTAGTAGTAACAGTACACAATAAAGTGTTTTTTTCACTCGTGGTCGTGGAAGAGGTGGCAGCAGCACAGCAGCAGCATTGATAACTGTAGCATACAGTGGCAAAGTACTTGTCACATAGGTAAGTGAGCACTGGCAGCATCAGCAGTATAGTAGTAGTAACAGTACACAATAAAGTGTTTTTTTCACTCGTGGTCGTGGAAGAGGTGGCAGCAGCATAGGAGCAGCAGCATTGATAATTGTAACATATAGTGGCAAAGAACTTGTCACATAGGTAAGTGAGCACTGGCAGCATCAGCAGTATAGTAGTAGTAACAGTACACAATAAAGTGTTTTTTTCACTCGTGGTCGTGGAAGAGGTGGCAGCAGCACAGCAGCAGCATTGATAACTGTAGCATACAGTGGCAAAGTACTTGTCACATAGGTAAGTGAGCACTGGCAGCATCAGCAGTATAGTAGTAGTAACAGTACACAATAAAGTGTTTTTTTCACTCGTGGTCGTGGAAGAGGTGGCAGCAGCATAGGAGCAGCAGCATTGATAATTGTAACATATAGTGGCAAAGAACTTGTCACATAGGTAAGTGAGCACTGGCAGCATCAGCAGTATAGTAGTAGTAACAGTACACAATAAAGTGTTTTTTTCACTCGTGGTCGTGGAAGAGGTGGCAGCAGGATAGCAGCAGCATTGATAATTGTAACATATAGTGGCAAAGAACTTGTCACATAGGTAAGTGAGCACTGGCAGCATCAGCAGTATAGTAGTAGTAACAGTACACAATAAAGTGTTTTTTTCACTCGTGGTCGTGGAAGAGGTGGCAGCAGCACAGCAGCAGCATTGATAATTGTAGCATATAGTGGCAAAGAACTTGTCACATAGGTAAGTGAGCACTGGCAGCATCAGCAGTATAGTAGTAGTAACAGTACACAATAAAGTGTTTTTTTCACTTGTGGTCGTGGAAGAGGTGGCAGCAGCATAGGAGCAGCAGCATTGATAATTGTAACATATAGTGGCAAAGAACTTGTCACATAGGTAAGTGAGCACTGGCAGCATCAGCAGTATAGTAGTAGTAACAGTACACAATAAAGTGTTTTTTTCACTCGTGGTCGTGGAAGAGGTGGCAGCAGCATAGGAGCAGCAGCATTGATAATTGTAACATATAGTGGCAAAGAACTTGTCACATAGGTAAGTGAGCACTGGCAGCACCAGCAGCATAGTAGTAGTAACAGTACACAATAAAGTGTTTTTTTCACTCGTGGTCGTGGAAGAGGTGGCAGCAGCATAGGAGCAGCAGCATTGATAATTGTAACATATAGTGGCAAAGAACTTGTCACATAGGTAAGTGAGCACTGGCAGCATCAGCAGTATAGTAGTAGTAACAGTACACAATAAAAGTGTTTTTTTCACTCGTGGTCGTGGAAGAGGTGGCAGCAGGATAGCAGCAGCATTGATAATTGTAGCATATAGTGGCAAAGAACTTGTCACATAGGTAAGTGAGCACTGGCAGCATCAGCAGTATAGTAGTAGTAACAGTACACAATAAAGTGTTTTTTTCACTCGTGGTCGTGGAAGAGGTGGCAGCAGGATAGCAGCAGCATTGATAATTGTAGCATATAGTGGCAAAGAACTTGTCACATAGGTAAGTGAGCACTGGCAGCATCAGCAGTATAGTAGTAGTAACAGTACACAATAAAGTGTTTTTTTCACTCGTGGTCGTGGAAGAGGTGGCAGCAGCACAGCAGCAGCATTGATAACTGTAGCATACAGTGGCAAAGAACTTGTCACATAGGTAAGTGAGCACTGGCAGCATCAGCAGTATAGTAGTAGTAACAGTACACAATTAAGTGTTTTTTTTCACTCGTGGTCGTGGAAGAGGTGGCAGCAGCATAGGAGCAGCAGCATTGATAATTGTAACATATAGTGGCAAAGAAACTTGTCACATAGGTAAGTGAGCACTGGCAGCATCAGCAGTATAGTAGTAGTAACAGTACACAATAAAGTGTTTTTTTCACTTGTGGTCGTGGAAGAGGTGGCAGCAGCATAGGAGCAGCAGCATTGATAATTGTAGCATATAGTGCCAAAGAACTTGACACATAAGTATCTGAGCACTGGCAGAAGCAGCAGCAGCATAGTAGTACCAGTACACCAATTAAGTGTTTTTTTCACTCGTGGTCGTGGAAGAGGTGGCAGCAGCATAGGAGCAGCAGCATTGATAATTTTAGCATATAGTGCCAAAGAACTTGACACATAAGTATCTGAGCACTGGCAGCACCAGCAGCATAGTAGTACCAGTACACAATTAAGTGTTTTTTTCACTCGTGGTCGTGGAAGAGGTGGCAGCAGCACCAGCAGTAGTAAGAAAGTGGCAAATCTCACAGACAAAAGGTGACAGCACCAGTATGAGTAATATATCGGTACATAATCACTCAGCCTTTTGGCATTAGCAGTAGGAGCCCATATAGTGCCAAAATTACAAAAGCTTGAAATTGCATTAGCATGGTGATTACATTTGAAAAGCAGAATGACACAGGCCTTAAGTAGCTGTGGCACCGGGTGGAGTTTTTGGGTTGTGTTTTGCACGCCACAGGCTTTTCAAAAAAAATAAAAAATATCCACCTTCTTCCCAGCAGCAGCATAAGGAAAGGGGGATGCACTGTGATGTAAGGGAGAGGGGGAACTCCACTTCTGATGGTGGGGTAGGATGGTGGGGTGGCCTTTGACATCTAATGTAAGGGGAGGGATGCGCTGGACATATAATATTACAGATATAACCGGCCCTTTTGAGGGCAACCATAATGCTGATGCGGACCACGATGAAATTGAGTTTGACACCCCTGGTATAAAGAGATAGGAGAGGTATTGCTAACTGACAAGGGACCATTCAGCGCCCTGAACCGACGGCGGGTGCCAGAAAGTCACCGCCGATCCAGGACTCATTCATTTTGATGAATGTGAGTCTGTCCACGGAGTCTGTGGACAGACGGGTCCTCTTGTCCGTGACCACCCCACCTGCCGCGCTGAATGTCCGCTCAGATAGTACGCTGGAGGGGGGGCAAGACAATAACTCCAGCGCATACTGAGCGAGCTCACGGCAGGTGTCCAATCTGGCAACCCAGTACTCCATGGGGTCGTCGGTGCTCATACTGTCAGAAGCACTGACGGACCCCATGTAGTCTGCCACCATGTGGGCCAGCCGCTGGTGGTGACTGCTGCTGCTGCTGCTGGTGCTGCTGCTGGTACTGGGTCGCTCAGTTTGCATGAACATCCTCATCTCACCCATTAGGTCCCCTGCTCGGCTGCTGATGTTGCTGCTGGGTGCAGCCACCTGCTGGGTGAGATGAGGGGGGACAACTGGAGGCCGGGGAGTTGCCTGCTCCAAACGGCTGACTAGGCATGCCTGCAGTTCCTCCATCCGGGGCTGTCTCCGTCTGGCTGGGAGGAACTGCTCCAGTTTCCCCTTAAATCTGGGATCTACAAGGGTGGCCAGCCAAAACTCGTCCCTCTCCTTGATGGCTTTAACCCGGGGGTCCCTCCTGAGGCATCTCAGCATGTGGGCAGCCATGGGGAAGAGCACAGCCCGCTGTGACTCCTCATGGCTGCCTGGGTCCATGACGTCCGCTTCCTCGGCATGGAGGCGCTGCTGTTCGCGGTCAGTCATGCCAAACCCCCGGACTATCGGTGCCCCCAACACCGGCTCTCCCTCCTGACCAGGCCCTGACTCCAGGACGCCACCAGTCACCTCCTGATCATCATCATGATCCTCCTCCTCCTCCTCGTCCTGGGCCTGGTCTTGGTGGAGCAGTGTTGCCTCCTCCTGCTCCACCAAGGCACTCTCCCCAGCTCCGAGCAGGCGATCTAGTGCCCTGTCCAGCAGGAACACTATAGGGAGCACGTCGTTGAGGCCGACATGCTCCCTGCTCACCATCTTGGTCGCCTGCTCAAAAGGGGCCAACACATGGCAGACCTGGTGTATCTGCCCCCACTCCAGACTGGTGATGTACGGGAGTGTGTGTTGTGATGGCCCGCCAGTGCCTTGCTCCAGCAGGTACTCCTTCACCGCCCTTCGCTGCTCCCACAACCTCTCCAGCATGTAGAGGCTGGAGTTCCACCGCGTCACACTGTCCACAATCAGCCTGTGAAGGGGCAGGCTGTTGTCCCGCTGCAACTTTGACAGGGACGCGGTAGCGGTTGGGGAGCGCCTGAAGTGGCTGGCAATCCTGCGTACCCTTAGCACAATGTCACTCAACCCGGGATAGGTGCGCAGGAACTTCTGCACCACTAGGTTGAGGACATGTGCCAGACAGGGCACGTGTGTCAGACTGCCAGCCTGGAGGGCGGAGAGGAGGTTGCTGCCATTGTCACAGACAACCAGACCTGCTTGGAGCCTTCGGGGTGTCAGCCACTTCTGGACCTGAGCCTGAAGTGCGCTCAGCACTTCTCGTCCAGTGTGTCTCCGTTCCCCTAAACTAACAAGCTGGAGCACGGCCTGACAGCGCACGTGCCCCACACTTGAATAGCTACGGGGGCGCTTGCTGGGAGGCTCAGCAGCTGCGGAGACAGTGGCTTGAGGGAGACCAGCACTTCTCCCCTGGACACCAGGGGCCGGGGGCGGCACCACAAAATCAGATGCCGCCAATCCCTCCCCGGCGCCTCGGAGGGAAACCCAATGGGCCGTGAAGCTTATGTAGCGCCCCTGCCCATGCCTGCTGGTCCAGCCATCCATTGTCAGATGCACCCTGTTGCTGACAGCATGATCCAGCGACAGGGTTACATTCTGCACAATGTGCTGGTGTAGGGCAGGGACACCAGTCCTGGCAAAGAAATGGCGGCTGGGGACACGCCATTGGGGTTGGGCCTGCTCCAACATCTGCCTGAAGGGGTTGCAGTCCACTATGTTAAAGGGAAGCAGATGTTGGGCAATAACCCTTGCCAGGAGCCCATTGAGGGAACGCACACGTCGGTCTGAAGGGGGGAAGGGAATAGTGTTGCGTTCAAAGGCGTCAGAAAGAGACGCCTGGCGCCGGACGGCAGTGCGGGACACCGAGGAGGAGGGTGATGATGTGGAGGTCTGGCTGCCGGTACCAGTACCTCTACTAGAGGGAGCGGGGGGGCATGACCTGCTGGTAGCCGATGAAGCTGTGGCAGGGGCTGCTGTACCCTGCACACTTGTGGTGGTGGCGCTGCTACCACCAACACGCTTCATCTGGTCATGCTCGTGCCAGTGGTTAATCCGCAGGTGCTGGTTGAGTGCCGTGGTACCCACCCGAGCCAAGCACTTCCCTCTCTTCACCTTGGCACGACAGAGCTGGCAGATGGCTACTGTCGGGTTATCTGCTACCAAGGTGAAGTAGGCCCAGACAGGTGACTTCAGCGTCGCCCTCCTGTCAGATGGGGTGACGCTGACTTCCACCTGCTGGGACTCGGTGCGCACAGGTGGAGCTGCCTGCTGCTGCTGCTGCTGCTGCTGCTGCTGCTGACACCTCTGCTGCCATCACCAGTGGAGACCCTAACGCTGGTCTCCTGGTGACCTGGCGCACCGTTTCCCCAGGGTGCCTACCTTCCTCGTCGTCACTGATGCTGTGAACCGACGAGGCAGGTGGCACCCATGTTGGGTCACCCTCCTCTTCGCCCCCAGATATGTCAGACCCAGGGCTGACATGTGGTGGTTGAAGGAGACATCTGACATGGAGCCGCTAGCCTGGCTCCGATGTCCCCTCACAGACGCATGGGTCTGACTAGGTGCTGGTGTTTCCTGCAGAAAACCACCAGCACCACCATGAAGGGAGGTCTCTGGGCTACTGACAGCCAGTACCCCATCCTCCTCTTCCTCCATTAACCCTTCAAAAAGGTCCTGACCATCAGCACATAAATCTATGTCTGCATGATCGAGGGCCTCCCCCAAGATATCCATGTCACTTTCACCCTCAAACAGCATGAGGCTGGACTGGCTGGGGCTGGGTACTAAAGGCACCGGTGTACTGATGGTGGTGGGTGCTACTTGGTGTGGCTACTGGTGATGACTGAGTGCCACTGCTGTGCCCCATGTACTCCACCACTGCTGGAGCCTGGGAAGGCAATATCGGGCGGCTGCCCGAAGTGAAAAACTCCCGGATGAGGCGGACTCCCCTTCCACCCGATCCTCTACCAGTAGTAGGGGCGCGAGAGGTACCCCGTGCTGGCAGCGACCCAGCACTGGGAGTAACTCCCCACCCCCTGCTGCCACGACCACGAATGCTGCTCATGCTGAATATGGGGGGTGGGTAAACTTTATTGGGGGGGGGGTAAATGTGATAAAACAAAAACAGGCACGCAGACAAACAACCTAGTAGCTATGCCACTAAACAACAATTAAACGAAAGGTAAATTTTTTTATTTTTTTTTTTTTTTTTTTTTAAACTAACTAACTGACTGACAGACAACAACAGACAAAAACTGACCGGCCAAAAATAAAAGCAATAAAGAAACTAATATAGATAGAACAGTGACTCTGCTAACACAGCAGAGCCAGAGATCTGAATAAACTAAAAATAACTTTTTTTTTTTTTTTTTTCTATAAAACAGATAACTAAATAAACACACTAAACTAAGCTAGCTACTTACAGAGGTGTACAATAACACTGCTAGCTTACAGAGGTGTACAAGTACAACTCAAACCTATCTATGCAAACACTAAAAAATGAAACT